>OZ022582.1:6389909-6679909 GCA_963669155.1 Arbacia lixula | reverse complement strand
TCTTCTTTTCTTGTTTTTTTTTCTATCCAACTCTTTTCTCCCTTACCATCATATTCTTTTTCCTATTTTACGCGTACATTTTTCCGAATACCCCCCTCCCTCCTCGAATTAATATTGTTGTGTATGTTTCTAAAACGTAATTGTAATGAATTTTACAATGTGTTCAGACAAATCCACCACAAGCGAGAGCTTTTAGGAGTTTCGTCTTCTTTCATACTTTGATAATGTAAATCATAATTGTGTTATTATGCAAGGTATAAATTAATGTTAAGATTGTTCTTGAAATGTTATGCAATTACTTAATTCTTGTGTGATCCAGTGTTGTTTTGACGTGTTATAAAATTGCTTGAAAATCAATAATATTTGGAAAAGATGAAAAACAAATTTATGTTGAGGTGTGTTATTTAATAATATTCCCGTATTTTCAATATATGTGACACATGTGTGATACAGATGCTCAATTTTCTATCAATTCTATCAATATTTGAAAGAAAATGTTTTTTTTTTTAATCAAATCAAATCAATCAATCATGATAAAACAGAGCGATAAGAGAAGAGGGGTACACAAAAGTGGAAAACATGGCAGGTTTACCTATACAAATGTAACATTCCGCGTAGTTTTCATTATCCCGATGATATTTTTATAGGCTGTACCGACGATCTTTTGCGATGTAAAAAAAAATGCCAAATAGAGCAACACATTTCCATCTGCCTGCACTTTCAACATTATTTTGTCCTCACCGAAATTACGCTCCCTTCTCCTCTCCCTTTATATGTATAACTGGCGCTACATTACTCACCAACACACAAGAACCTTGTAAGGACCAAGATATACATGTACACCCCAAACGTGATCGTTGAAGTATAGCCTTGCATTTCAGGTTGTTGAACATTTCTGAGCAACTTACAAATAGAGTCTAGTTCTCTAAGACTAGTCACTGTATCATTCTGCTCTTTTCTCAGTTCGGGCAGAGAGCCGGAAAAGAAATTGAGAATGATTCATCTACTGTAGTCAGACCCTTTTATTAAATCGTTTGTTTTAATAAAAAATCCCAACATCCTGGAAACCAGGCTAGTTGAAGTGGTGAGTGTTTTTATCTTTCTCAAAATATCTTAAGTGTATGTGTCGTTTTTTTATTTATTTATTACATGTATTATTATTATTATTATTATTTTTTTTTTTTTTTTTTATAAAAAACTAGATAATGTTTTTACGAGGCCATCGGGAGTAAGAGGTATGCCATGAATCAATGTAACGTCTTCGATAACATCATTACCGGTAAGTACAATTCCGGTCCGTTTTTCTCTTGAGTGCTTGCTGTGTAGGTCACAATCACTTTCCAAAACTCATAACAGTTGTCACTTCATTGTTTGTTCTGTACATTTTTGTGTTAATGTCTTTAAAATTATTACGAGAAGAGGATGTAAAAGTCTTATGAATAGATGGATATTGAGAATGTAAGACAATTGAATCAAAGAGGTTAACAAATCAGGAGATGGTGCAAAAAGGTTGACACATACCTAAAGGCCTATTTAAAGGAAGACAGAAAGTCAAAAGAATGAAGAAAGAAATCAGAAGGTAAAAATTGGGGCAGAAATGAGACGAAAGGGAAAATGGCCGAAAAAGAAGAGAAAGGCAAATCACAGTAGACAAAAGGAGCTGAGAAACCGTTATGTGCAAATCTGTTGTGTGAATGTAAACAGGTGTATCACGCTTTCTCTGCCTTAGTTACGGCGTTTCCAATGGCATCATAGCCAATTACGCATGCGCAGTACAGATTACACAGAAATCCCGTATGTGTATTATATACGTGTGTAAAAGCGACCCGTGGTACTGTATTATGGCTGAATTTTCAATTTGATTATGGCTTCATAACAGGACTTTAAACATACTAATTTCAAGAATAGAGGTATGAACATGTTTCTTATTGTATGTAGTTGTATACATGTGGAAAGTTGTGAGCATAGCATCAAGCAAATACTCTCTTTCACCGGTCAAATTTTGATCGACTCGAACGGAGGCATCGACTTTTTCGATATCAGCATGTATAACGGCGCAAGCTCGGGTATAGCATGCATAGCCCAGCAGCTGCCAGCCATGCAGTGCCCCGTGCGTAGCCCGGTGGAGTCTAATACTAGTAGTAACAACTTCGGTCAAAAACAGGGCTTGTTGAGATAGCTATCGTGGCTGTACAGTTATGTGTCTCTTAGCTAGACATTTTAAGACAATGAAGTGATATTGCTGGTATGAATCAACACACATAAGTTTGTTGAGTACTTTATAATACCAGAGCTATTTTATGACAATATTAGACTGGTTATTATCATGATTATGTGCTGTACTATAGTATTAGTAGTAGTGCTACTCTATTACTACTAGCCCCGGGACTGCTCCCGCGCAGTGGGAGCGTCCTGAGGGCTCGCCCCCGATTTCCCTGCATGTCGGGTCCGACTACTAATGAATAATCGGCCCGTGCACATGGATGAATTACTAATTTCAAGTGTATTTATCACATATGAGTGGTTGAATGTAACTTCCATATGTCCGAAGTATGAAAATGATGGATGCCGGTGGATGAGCCCGTCAAAGAGTTAAGCGGACAGGCCTAGTCTGTTAACAGCTCTTAAAAAGTTATTACACTTACAGATGTCTTCTCCATCCAGTTAAGAACAGTTTCTACATTTTTATGTCCATTTATTATTAACTGAACTTGAACTTGTAGTTTTACTCTAGTTGTCACGCAGCTGGGTTACAAGCTAGGAAATGACGTACTGTACAACATGGAATTGTTTCTACTTTCAAATTCATAATATGAGGATATTAGATGTAAAATATTGTTAAAAATAAATTTAGATGAAATCACCCATCAATTCCCAATAGAGCCAGTCTACACTTCACGACACTACACTACACTACACCAATTCCTTTGAGCTGAAGTGTACACATCCTGTCCCATATACATGTATGTAGTTACTTCCTTAAAAAATGAATTGATGAGAACCGATATATATGGTGTACACTGTACAGATAATGATAATCTATTAATTATAAATAAATGATCTGAAAATGTCCTGTTAACTCATCTTGACATTGCTATCATGTGCAGATCCACCATGGAGCCCATCTATGATGACACCTACGGTGGGAGGGCACTCACCCTTGATCCCCTGGAGCCGAATGGTTCCAGCAAGAAGAAGAAAAAGAAAAAGAGGCGGAGCCGACACAAATCCGACAAGGAGCCGCCCGTCATCCCAAAGCGAATCGACTACATCCTCGTCTACAAGCACCGGGACGAGACGTCCTTCGAGTCGGAGATGGAGTACGAAGAGTACCGGCGTGACCAGGAGCTGAGGGAGCGCTTCCAGGAAGCTCTAGCCGTGAAGGAGCGCATGGAGCTCCAGGAGGAAGTGGTGGGGGATGAGACTTTTGTGAAGATCCACTGTCCCTTCCCCAGGCTGTGCAAGGAGGCTGAGGATATCAAGCTGGAGACACCGCTTAAAGGGGTGAGAGCAAAAGGGGATGGATGCAGTGAGAGAAAAATAAAAATATGACAAGTATCAATGAGTGACTTTCCATACAACTGCATTCTTGTTTCATTGTTCAGTTTAAAATCCTTGTAATGGTTGCAATTCTTTTAGAATTTGTAAAAATCTTCAGAAGCAGTAAAACCTGATACATAGTAGTTATGAAACCACATCTTCAATAAATCAATAAATCTGATTGCTAGATTGCGAGTAGGTTTCAGGCAGTTCATCCAAAAACTAGCTGTTACTGTAGCCTAGAGACTGGAACCTGTAACGGTGCACATCATGGCTCTGCGGTGATACATTGAGGCGAGGGGTGCAGCGCAGTGCCCAATGCACTGTGCGGAGGCTAAGGTCACCATTTGGCATTTCAAACGTAAACAAGTATGTTTTCTCACTTTTTTGTCTCGCCGAACAAAGTTCGGCAGAGACCTACATAGAGTAATCACTTTTCCTGTTAGTCTGTTAGTCTGTTGGTCTGTTACAAAAATGTTTTTGTTTGGTTTGCTCTCATTTCTTTACTTCTACATCAATTGTGATCACACTTGGTACAAATGATCCTTGGGTAATACCACATGTGTTTTCATGAGGCTGATGGGGTCAAAGGTCATCTAGGGGTCAAAAGGTCAAATGATTTTAGGCCATGTGCATCATTTTTGACTCGCCTGAACAAAGTTTGGCAGAGACCTACATGTACATGTAGTAATCACTTTTCCTGTTAGTCTGTTGGTCTGTTACAATACAAAAAAGTTTTTGTTATAAAAATGTTAACATTTTTGTTTAACTTGCTGTCATTTCTGTATTTCTGCATCAATTGTGATCAAACTTGGTACAGATGATCGTTGGGTAATACCACATGTGTTGTCATGAGGATGATGGGGTCAAAAGTTATCTAGGGGTCAAAAAGGTCAAATGATATGAGGCCATGTGCATCATTTTTCTCAAAGTTTTTGTTTGACTTGCTCTCATTTCTTTATTTCTGCATCAATTGTGATCACACTTGGTACAAATGATCCTTGGGTAATACCACGTGTGTTGATGAGGATGATGAGGTCAAAGGTCATCTTGGCACCATTTTAAATATTTGAAAAAAAACTTAGCACTGTTTATCGATTGTGAAATCAACGAAACTTGTGGTTCGCGAACCAACTTGTTCTCAAAGTTTTTGTTTGACTTGTTCTCATTTCTTAATTTCTGCATCAATTGTGATTACACTTGGTACAAAATAATGATCCTTGGGTAATACCACATGTGTCTTCATGAGGCTGATGGGGTAAAATGTCATCTAGGGGTCAAAAGATCAAATAATATGAGGCCATATCCTTCATTTTTTCTTAACTAAAGGACATTTCTTTATGTCAGGTCGGATCAAACTTGGCACAGATGTGCAGGGGCTTGTTTTTAAAGTTTTGGTTTAACTTCCTCTCATTTTTTGTTATTTCTGCATCAATTGTGTTCATACTTGGTACAAATGATCCTTGGGTAATACCACATGTGTTGATGAAGATGATGAGGTCAAAGGTCATATCAGCACCATTTTAAATATTAAAAAAAAAACTTAGCACTGTTTATCGATTGCGAAATCAGGTGAAACTCATGGTTCGCGAACTACCTTGTCTGATATTGCGGTTACATTACCATAACAATTCCATTTTGATGCTACTTACAAAGATAAAGTGAAATTGATAACAATCAATTATGACTCTTTCCTACATGTAGCTGCATGGGGCCATATAGGGCATGCACTTCTGTCTATTGGGGTAGGGGAAGGACATGGGGGTGGGGTGGTGGGAGGGGCAGGGGTGAGGAGAGAGAGAGAGAGAGAGAGAGAGAGAGAGAGAGTGAAAAGAAATTGGAGCAGTTCCAGAGTTGAGGTCAAGGATGTTAGGTGGTAGTTTCAGAAACATGCATACCATTAACCCCCCCTATACATACAAAGAACCTGGACGTATATTTTTATATAAGACGTTTTTTTGCAGCATGCATTGATTATAGAGGTCAATCTTAAATGGTTTTCGGGCCCTTCCGTGAAATGTTAATCGGTATTTGACATGCCTGAATTACAGTTCAGGGCAGGGAAGTGCTTGATGGTAGTGATGGTAGTGGTGGTGGTGGTGGGGGGGGGGGGGTACAATTTGTGATTAATATCCCCCTCTTAAGTGTAAAATTATGCAGAGTGGGATAGAGCCATCCTTGTTTACCTTTGACACAGGAGCTTAGCTACATGTACCATAGTTTACATTCACAATCGTATTGCCCCTGCTAGTGCGCGATGCGTGGGGACTGCGGGCATTGCTCCCATTGAACGTATGCACTATAGGTGCGACCATAGCAAGCAGCGGACTTCAGTCTCTATGCTACAAGAACTGGGAGGTTAAGTCCAACGACCCGCCCCAAATTTCCTCATAATCCATTGATAGCTACAGGGCTCTACAAAAAAAAAATTATCACTTGCCTGACAGGGCAAGTGATAAAAATATGTGCTTGCCCTGGAGGAAAAACTGCTTGCCCTGTTTTTGTTTATTATAACCTTTGTTTTTTACTAATTTTTCTGCAGAAGCGGCATACTTTATCCTGCCGAATTACATGTATAACATACTTTACAGGACAACTGAATATTTACACAGAGTTTGACAAGTTACTAGTGTTTGTTTTTAATTATATGAGTCCATCATGTTTAGCACTGACTCTCCGAACTATAGTACTCTTCTCTTGCTTTCAGTCAATATGAAGTACAGACGCCTGACCTCCCTTAATAATTGGGCATGTTGGGAGCAGACTCTTCTCACTACATGTAGGCAGGTATCAGAACACTTCCACAAGACTAGAGGCATTCATGATAACACTGACTACACCAGTGTACATGTAATTTGTAGGTGGCAAAGCTTGTCATTATACATGTAACTCGTAAACATGCTGACAGGATTATAAACAGTCACATTTCAAAAGTAAAATGTCTAACCCTAGACAACTTCTTTGCCGTTGAATTCATCCAAAAAGTGATTTCTAGGCCTGTATAAGCGTCCGTTTAGACCCTATAGCCCCGGGACGGCTAGGCGGCTAGCTGCCCGTGAGTACCCTAGCCGTAGGCTGTTGTGGATACACTTAGTCATGTTAGTTATGAACTAGGCCCATGATCTCCCATGCAGTTTGGAGCTTGTCAAAACAGGAAACCTTAAGAGTAATCAGCCCGATATTTCTGGGTAGACTTCTTGGTAGATGTGCTAATTTTGCCGTTTCAAGTGTACTGGTAGCGATCAAAATCATGGGCAAATCAATTAAAACATTGCTGCTTCACGGCAGGTATATGTGCTGAACTCATACAACAATCACTTACATACGTTTTCACATCACAGTCCCATATGTAGCAATCCACGTAAATACGGTTCATGGGCGCCAGACACACGAATTGTACAGCTGTTCGGAAAAATTTCACATCGCGCATGCGCACATTCGCGATCGCAAGCGATCGCTCCTCTTGTTAAAATATCGGTAATGTGGATATCGCGCATGCGCAGAATTTATTTTTCAGTTCAAGATGGCAGCGTCCATGGAACGGAGTTTCAGACGAATTTTCATGACAAAATCTCAGTGATCTCACTCCAATTTCGGCTGTGTTTGCCTGGTTTGACATGATACGAGACACATTCACATTAATTTTCTCGCATATGCGTAAGAACAATGTTATTTTCATATTTTTTGGTGAAAAATAACCACTTGCCCGGACGGGAAAGTGCCTTTGAGAAATGCTTGCCCGGGCGTCATTTTCACTTGCCCCGGGCAATCGGGCAAGCGGGTTTGTAGAGCCCTGAGCTATAATTCCGCAAAAGGGAGACCACACTGACAGTCATTAGCTTATGGACTTTCCTCCTTATCTTCATGAAAGTTGAAGGGCGATGCCAGAAAATTGCACACGCTCTGCACATGTAGCTTTCACATGCAGTAATTGCAGATATGTTGTCACAGGTGAAGTGTTCATGCTGTGCACAGCGCGATGAATTTTGTATGTTTTTTTTGCTAACAGCTGCGCCAGGTATCTGCAGTGGGGTCGCACACAAGTGAGATGTGCAGTATTCAGCTCTGCTCAGTACATGTATATTACCTTGTATCATTTTTGTGCTGATTCCTTCTGGATGTTGGTGGAATGTTTTTTCCATACGGTGAAGAATTTGTGTTCTGTTGCGTGCGAAACATACATGTATGCAAATGAATGCACATTTTACTTGATACATTTTCATGTATGATCCTTGTTCACAGTATCATTACATTCAATAGATAAACGGGTATACATGTAATAAACACTCTATAAATCATCACATTAGGAACAAGATACCATGTAATCTATTTTTCAAGCAATGACCTTGAGTCTTCTTTCTTTTTTCAAAGAAAAGATTGGCTAAATATAATTGAAACACACATCTGCTGTGAAAAAATAATTACTGTTAACAATGAACGATGTAAATGATGTAAATTATTAAGTATGAAATCTAGTATATTCCAATTATGACCAAATTTACCAAACAAATACAAATTGTGCTGGTAATCATGCCTGTTTATGTATCACTGGTATTTTTTTTAGCCCTGAGGTACTGGTGTATTTCATGTATACTTTTCCCAAACCATTTAAGGTATTATGATATACCAGTACAGACAACTCTAAAATGAAAAAAAAAAGAAAAGAGAATGTAACCAGTAAGTTGAGATGTGATGGTCATGGTGCAAGGGGAGAAGAGACCCACTGGCTCCAAAGAATACTAGATTTCATAGTTGTTGGGAGGAATCCATGTTGGAGACCTCGCAAGACATGGGAGGAAACAATCAAAGTTCAGTGTTGAACCCTACCCACATTGACCTAAATGGCAGGACAGTATGGAGGAGAGCCATATCAAGGAAATGAACTGTCTATCCCCACAAAACGGGAAAACAGACTTAAAACGTTGATGATGATTATGAGGCAATTTCATAAAAGAAGGGTAGGTGGAAAAGAGGATGAAGAAGGAAGAATTTAACAGTTTGAATGAAAAATACTGATCAGTTTTATTCTAGTGATTGGATATATTTGATAATATTACTGTGCTTACAAGACAGATTCCCTTAGATATGTTATAGATGAAATGTCTACCAGCATTTGAAATCAGATACCTGCAAACCATCGTTTATGATGACATCACAGTTGCCAGCCTGTAAAACATATTCTTAATATTCTAAGAAGTACCAGGAGCTCTTGTAGCATGGCTAGCCAAATCAAACTCATGAACATAAATGTTTCCGTACATGTATGCGCACCATGCTGCGTACCTAATGGGCATCAGGGTTAGGTTATGCAGCGCAGTGCATGTATATGCCCATGTTTATGATGCTTCTGCATAGTAGTGTGCTGACCACATGCTGCCTACATATTTCATGTAATGCGCAAAGTGCATTAAAGGAAGGGAGCTATAGCTACAGATAGCATACATTGAATTATATTTTTGTATGTTGCATGATGCAGCTCAATCTTAACCCTTTGTGTGCATGCTACGAGATGGTTGGTGCTTCATGAGATATATATGCACGTACATGTACATTTGGCACAGAAAGAGTTAACCCTTACATTACCATGCCTTGAAAACCCCATTGGTTAAACATACATCTTCTTGGCAATATAGTGTAGAAACGAGCGAGTTAAGGGATACATCTATCAGTCTCATTTTCTTTCCATGTTATGGAATGCATACACAGCATTCTTCTGTTTCACACTTAATGTTCTTTCAACATGGCACAAAAATAGTGTACATAATATAGTGACAGCTAGAGAAAGCCCTGTCAGTTAGTGCATTGCTCTGTTTCAATATTTAATATAGACCTAAAATAATATGTGTGGTACAAAAAATATATTAAAGGATTTGTAGTGACAAAGGGAGCATTCTGATCTTCTTGTCGTGTAATTGAAAGCGTACATGAACAAAGCATTCTTCCGTTTCGAGATATGCATACATCAAGATATAATATGATACATGTATGCATATAAGAAAAGACTAGCAGGAATGGCGCTATGGCCCCCCAAGGAGCTTATAATATGCCCTTAGGACAGTGTGAGATTAAGTGTTGTGCATGCAATTTGTAAGGTCAGTTCAGTCGCAGTGTGATTCCTTGTCATATTAATTATTGCTCTGTGTGCACCTCATGTCCTTCGTTCTCCCCACCTCGTTTTCTCCCCACCCCTATTTTGTCCTCATCCATTTTCTTCCCCACCCCCACTTCCCCATCTGACTGTCTCTCACCAACTCGTCTTCCCTATCCTATTTTCATACCCATCACATTTTCCCATCCCCTTTTCTTTCTATCCCACCCTCTCTTCTCCATCTGCACTACCCAACACACCCTCTGTGATTGCCGTCCCCCATATCTCCACAAACTCACTTCTTCCTCACCTCCTTTTTCTACCTTCTCCCTCTATCTCCCTTTTTTCTTTTCATCCCCTTTTATCCCACTCCCTTTACTTCCCCATCCCCTTTAGCTCTCGCCCCCTTTTCAAACTTCTCCGCCCCCTCCTTCCAAATCATTTTTCCTCCCCACACTCTATACTACCTCACTTCCTTTCCCTATACTGTACCACCATTTTTTCTGCTCCATCTATTTTCACTATAAACCTCTTTCTTTCCTCACCCCCTTTTCCACCACCTCTTTTCTCCAACATTTCATTTTATTCTCCACCCCCTTTTCCTCCCAACCCCCTTTCACCCCTCCCTTCTATCCCCGCCCCCTTTTTATCCTTGCCTCCTTTTCTTCTATGCCTTATTTTCCTCCATACCCTTTCCATCCTGTTCTCCATTTTCTTCCCCATCCTTCTTCTTCTCCACATCATTTCCATTTCTTACACATTTTCCTCTGCTGCGTCTTTCCTCCTCCCCTGCATTGATTTCTCCTCCACCCCTGCTTCCTCCCCCCCCCCCCCTCTCCATCTTGTAGGTGCTAGGTAATTCATGAAGAGCATTAATCTGTTAATCCTTTTTAAGTTTTTTTTTTTTTGCTTTAACTCCAAACAGGCAGCAATCATTCCCAATGAGAAGAAAGGCTGCATAGCTGCAATAGAGAGGCGGTTGAAGACGGATGATGAAGGTAATACAACCTCTAAATTAATTTCCAACTTCATATACATTGTATTCATTATTAAGCATCAGTTATGACTGAAATGTAGATACTGTAGTCTTGATTCTAGGCTCTGATTTCTCATATTCCCCCGTAAGCCAATTAGTGTGCTTTATAACATGATGATGAACAGCGTAGTGTGTTAACTAGAATGTCTGAAAGCTAGACTAATATGAAAGGGAAATGCGACTCTTAAGAATGAAAAGGTCTTCATTTAGAAAATAAGCAAAGATGTGACAAAAGTGGTAATATAAGAAAAATAATAAATAGAATTAGTAATATGAGAAATATCAACCAGATCAAAAAAGACATGAATATCAGATGTGACAGATGTGTTTGATAATGAGAAGATAAATAAGATTCATGTAACATATCTTCATGTTCACCTATTACGTTATGTAAAAGCATGTTTTACTCTGTTGAAAAACAAAGCACAAGCAACATATGTTTCCTCCAAATAATTTTTGAAATTAAATTGCTTCCTTTTCATCTTCAATTCCTCAAATCTCCCTCATACATGTATGATTCAACTTGCTATAAGTGTGTAACCCTTAACAAAATTGTTTAGGATACAGTCATACATTGCATGTTTCTGTCATAATCAGTCCCTCTGTTTGGTTAAGAATGAAAACATACCATTAACAGAACAAATATATGCAGTGTAATGGAATCAACTTTTATTATCTCTCTTGAAAAAGTGCTGAGTTTGCTCAACCCCAGAGTCCCTGACACAGAAATAATGTGTACATTCTGAAAAGCCTTGACCGACGATGGTTCAGATGAAGTCAGTTGTACTTGGCGCGTTTCCTCTTTGAGTGTAAAAGCAACAAAAACAATAGGAAGAACTTGTCTCCAAAGAGGTCATCTTTCCATCGAATTTGAGCGACATGTATCACGTTCAGGTTGAATCAGATTTGAAGCAAGCCAACATGCAGTTTAGTTTAGTCACACACACACACAAAAAAAAACACACACACACACAGGCACAAAACCTTTTTGACAACCAGGGATTAAAGATCAAAGATTTGAAAAGAAGCCCAAAACTCCTTATGTCATTAAGATTAACCCTTTAATTTTAATGAAACCAGCATATTCTAATAAAAAATCAAACCAACATAAAAAGATGCAATTTAGAATGGTAGAATTTAAAGAACAGTGATTTATAAATTCCCGGCATTGCCAATCTAAAGATTTACATGTAATGATCCATGCATTTGTTTTTATTATATAAATGACAAGGGGAATACATATCACTAAATAACACAAATGGGGTCAGCTTGTACAGAAATGTTCTTTAATTTTGATGCATCCTTTAAAGATTGTCCATCCCTTTTGCAAGCTTAAAATTTGAAATCGACTATCATGATCGTAAATTGAAGAAAGTGTGATTCAAGACCATTTCTAAGAACATAGCATGTTGAAGCTTTCTGTATATGTAAAAACTTTCAGCCGTTAAATTTCAAACCGACTTTTTTCGTACTACGAAAAAAATATTAGTCTTTGTTACAGTATCTATATGGTTATTATGCGTGTGTGAAATCCTAATTTTATGAGTAATTACCAAACTTTGGAGATGATTCCTTCTATGGAACATTTTTTTTTTTATAATTTAATAAACAGATTAATCAATAAAGCAGATATTTCAACACAAACTGCTAAGAGCCTGAGGTAAAGACTATTAATCAGACGTTGTTTACGTGCATTATTTGAATTTTACACTACGTATCAGTTTCAAATTGTGAATATAGAGCTTGCTAACACTTCTCTATATGTTTTGCCAATGTTTCGATGGTTTTGTGGTGATCTGAAAAAGGGACGGGCTGTCTTTAAAACGAGGTGCTTGATTATTGAAAGTTATAGCACCAAACTACTGACAGGGTGTCCATACAATTTTTTTTTGTATAGCTATATGACAAAATTCTGCATGCGGACGCTGACCAACGATACATGTACGTCGTATAACAAAACGTGGGTCTGGGCGTCGTTTCGACTGAGACTAATATAAAGAATCATGCTTGATCACGGTTCACAATTTTTTTATGTGTGGATACCCTGTTTGCTATACCATGAATCTTTATACGACGAATACACTACAGCTCAAAGGAATTGCTTTAGCCTAAAAAGTATCATGTTTCATGCTGAACTGGACAAAATAAACCGTGGTTTAAAACTGCGGCTCCTTCCCTTTCTTCCCTTTCCCTTTCCCTATGCCAATTCCTTTGAGCTGGAGTGTAGCTGTACCATTTTGGTATAATCATTTTTTTTGTGTGTGGACATGAGGTTACTAGTGGTGCCTAATTCTGAATGATTTCAAATCAAAAGTGCCAGTAAACTTGTACAAAATGTCGGGCAATCTGGGTTCAAATTCCCATAAACGCCTCTACAAATATAGGCAAAGGAAGTCGGCATAAGTGGATGAAGGGGTGCTACGACCTTTTGGAAAAGGTCTGTGTATTTTTATGCAGATATCTGGTGGCGTGCCAGCTTTCTGTTGAGTTATAGATGTGGCACGAGGCAAGCTTTGTTGTAAAGTGATGAAATGGAACCGAAAGACAGGGTGTCCCATTTGTAGAAGCCATGAAACTCTGTAGAAATTTACCAGTATACCCAAACAATAATGTGTATGAAATCTCACAATCATAGCTTCACAAACATTTTCAGGAAAAGTGAAAACCTGTCCTTGTTTACGTTTGAAAGGCACCGACCATAGCCTCAATTCATAATCGTATTGTCCCTTTTAGCACGCAATTGTGGGTATTGCTCTGATTGAATGCCTGCACGGTGGTGTGGACTGTGCAGACGATAGCACACAGCAACCTCCGGTCTCTCGGTGATAGGTTTTGGATAACTCACCCAGAATTTTGCTTAAAGTCAGTTTCCACTTCTGTTATAAAAAGAAAAAGTCCGATACAGTATTTTCTTCCATTTCCATAGTTTTTTTTTACCAAATTTTATTTTTTTGGCCTTCAAAAGTAATACTCTGTCTTTAAGGGTGAGTGCGCAAAGTTCTGGCTATGTGTCTGTCAAAGTCTGACAAATGTGTGTTTTTATTGATGGCTGGCTGGCTGGCTGGTCATGTGAAATTTCCTCGGGGAAACTGTCATATTTGTGCTTTGTTAGCGATGTACAAAGCAGTAGTGATATCCGCTGTCAGATGTGCAGACTTATTTTATGCATTAGGGAGGGGGGGGGGGGGGGGGGGGGGAAGGGGGACTAATGAAATTATCCGCCCTTACCTAATCAGATGTTTTGTGTGTTTATTCCCATGGTGATATCCTTACATAACAGTGCAGTATTGGTCATGGGACTGGATCTAAATTTAAGAAAATTAAATCTCTCTCTTAAATGCCAATTTAAGACATTCATATCTCATTGACAAGGAAATGAAATTAGAACATTAATTTTGCATGATATGTGTATGCTTGTGTCTGTTTCATACAGTATTTCAGGCACCGAGTCAATCTGAACTAAAAATACATACACATGTATATCAGTAATTCCTGTACAAACTAAATTTGATGCCCTGTTATGAGGTAGAAAAACACCCCACTTCCACAAATGAATATAAAATATGAAATAAAAAAAAACCACTTTAAGTTCCTGTTGTGTTCTTGCAGTCAAATTTCTTGGCTTTGATTTAATTTTGTTATGAATTTACCTTGATTTCTAGTGGACTTTGTGAGTGCACCTTTCGTCATTCAGAAGCGAGGCGTTTATGAGGGAATCAATGAACCGGACACCTTCTTCAGATCGGCCACAAGGAGTTACCTGGTATGTTTCATGCATGAAAAGGCGGAATTTCTAATATCAAAGTCACTAGATATTTTATGCAGCCCATTTACTATCTGTTGACAGACCAAAGATGGGGAAATCAGACAATTCTGTGGAAACGTTCCTGAGGCTGAACACTTAACATACAAACTTGTCCCTCTATTACACAATTTTTGTTTTAAAAATGTTTATAGTTTCTACTATATATGTCTGCTATTCCTTTATTAGAACACCTTTTCTGTATAGGCCCGCATGTTTGTGCTTGAATTACAGAGTTGTGAGACGGAAATTTGAGATATGGAGTGAGGAAAGGAAAAATGGTGTTGCAAATATAGAGAGAGGAAGAAAGAAGGAAGGAGAGAGAGAGGGTGGAGGGAGGAGAAAGAGAGGGAGAAAGAGAGAGAGAGAGAGAGAGAGAGAGAAAGGGGGAGGGAAAGGGAGTGAGTGAGAGAGGGTGGTAAAGAGGCAGGGAGAGAGGGAGAGATATACAGACAGAGACAGAGAGGGGGAGGGAGAAAAAGAGAGGGAGAGAGAGGAGGGAGAGAAAGAGAAAGAGAGAGAGAGAGGGGGAGAGAGAGAAAGAGAGGGAGAGAGAGAGAGAGAGAGAGAGAGAGAGAGAGAAAGAGAGAGAAAGAGAGAGAAAGAGAGAAAGAGAGAGAGAGAGAGAGAGAGAGAGAGAGAGAGAGATGGAGGGAGGAAGGGAGGGTGAGAGAAAGAGAGAAAATGGAGAGTTTGATTCAAAGGGCACACTGACAGGGAGGGAGAAAGGGGGAGAGACAGACAGGCATAGGCTAATAAAGAGCTAGATGCAGATGGACAGGCAGAAGATACTAATACTAAAATAGAATTTATATCTTATAGCAATATTTATATGTTATCTGATTTTGTTTGGTTTG
This sequence comes from Arbacia lixula, assembly GCA_963669155.1. Lineage (NCBI taxonomy): Eukaryota > Metazoa > Echinodermata > Echinoidea > Arbacioida > Arbaciidae > Arbacia > Arbacia lixula. The sequence goes on along the minus strand of OZ022582.1, from coordinate 6,664,586 downwards.
GAACTAGGTGCATCATATGCTCATCAACATGGACATCAGGGCCAGTGGTGATAAGAAGGATGCAGATTCAATGCGGAGAAAAGGTACAGTGCAGTAACACACAAAATTTTTTTTTTTTTCTTTCCCGCACATTTGTACGCAGGTCAGACTATAGTTCGTCCATGGGGCGGAGGAGATTTGGGTACCATCTGAGATGTCTTGCAAAGCCTCACTACAGCTGTATGATTATTTGATATGTATTTGTCTCTGGTGTACAAATTGATAGATAGCCCTTGCAAGCTGGCAGATGTATGCTAGTTATCACCTCTTTAGTAATGAAGTACTACAAAATGACACATTTGCCAATTTTATTCCACTCTCATGGGGTGTTAAAAGCATTGCCAAATATAATCCCCTCTTACTTCACAACAAAATAAGATTGTAGCTTGGTTTTACTAACAGTGTTTTCCACAAATTATTACACATTTATAATTAAAAGATTGATGTTGATAGTAATTGGTCCTGTGACCACATATGGTGATGTGTTGAACCAAAATAATAATACATTTGGGTCATTGGTTGATCCAAAATTGACCAAAGATTCAAATTGAAATTTTTCTTTTAGTTTTCATGTATTTACTTCAATCCAAATTTGCTGCTTCATACACTGTCTCAAAGTGTGATTCTTTGTGTGCATATTGTGTGAGTTTTATGAAAATTAAGGCAAAATCGATGCGATTCCAATGGATTTTGTAATAATACATCAAGCTGTTTTTTCAGGCAAAAGCATACTATGTATTGCGCATATAGTACACAAATTATGCATACAAGTGAATGTACAGATACAAGGTTAATTGAAGGTGATTGAATAACGCTTTTGCACTCCATGTACAGTGCATACATGCATGTATGGAGGTGAGCCGTCTCCTTTGAAGCAGGATGCTTGATTGATTTGTTTCAGTTTCTGATTCTCTAGAATCTATATCTCAATATAGGGGGCATAGAGATGTACTGAATAGTGTGGGGGAGGGCGGTTGGTAGATCGAAGAGTGAATGCTCTCATCCAGGCAGACAGTGAATGATGCAATTTCTGACATTGAAGAAGATTGATTGATTGATTAATTGACTATTTGACTGAATCTCTTGATCCAGGCCTAGCTACCATACATGTTGGTGAGGAAGATTTACTAATTAATTAATAGATTGATTGATTGAATGATTTATTGATTATTCAATTGACCAAATCCCCAGATCCAGGCCTACTGTACATGTTATTGAGGAAGATAAAACATTAATTAATGGATTGATTAATTGATTGATTGATTGATTGATTGATTGATTGATTGATTGATTGATTGATTGATTGATTTGATTGACTGACTGAATCTCCTATTCAAGCTGTAACATGCATGCTATTGAGGAAAATTAACTCGTGAATTGATTGATTGATTGATTGATTATTGGACTGCATCTCTCGATCCAGGCCTTCATGTAACTTACATTTCGTTGAGGAAGATTAATCAATTGATTGCTGGATTATTGGATTTGATTTATTTGATTGCCTGAATCTCCTGAAACAGCTCTACATGTACCATACACAATGTTTGGGATTATGATAGATTGATTGATCATTGGATTAACTGTATCTCTCGATCCAGGCCTACCTTACATGTTGTTGAGGAAGATCTACACGGATGCATTCATCCTCCATGATGAGTCGCCATATGAGGCCCTGGATGAGGATGAGAGAGAGCTGATGAGAAAGAACAGCAAGAAAGTCAACAACTTCGATCCCAGACAGGACAGAAGAGAGGTGAGAATGTATTCCTTTTCTTTTATATCTGTCATCCTTTTATAAGGCAAAAGTCCCCTCTAATGTACAGTTGGTTTCAATAAAAGCAGCAACATGAACAAAGCATAAGTGAAGGTTTGGCGAATATTTGTCACATTTTGATTCTGTGACGTCACTTGCGAGTTGCTCTCCTGTACACTGTACGTTGTGTGCTGTATGATTCAATAAATTGCTTTATAGCGCTTTTGATGAAGGAATAAATCTTTTTCATGGAGGTGTGTGTGTAAAAAAATGTGTCTGATGATATACCAAATGCACAGGTAAAATGGTACACTAGCATCTTTTTGAGAAAATTTACATTGTCCAAAAGATTAGTATATAACATATGGGAGAGCAACTCACACATGACATCACAAAAAAAACTTGACAAAATTGAAACTTTCTTAGCCTTTGACCCACTTTCATAAAACCTTCATTAATGTGTTTCTTTTATGTTTCTGCTTTTATTAAAACCAATTTAACTTAAGGGTGGACTTTCCCTTAAATGTATTTAATGCAGGGATGCCTTTTTTCAGACAAAAGCCTCAAATGAAACCCTGGTGCATTTTTTGTGTGGATAATTCAGACTTTCTTTATGTTTAAAGGCTCAGTTTGAGTGATATACCAGTCCCCAGAATACAAACTGGTAAATATTGATTTAAGTTAGGATGTGTAAGTTATCCAGGACAAATGTTTGCAGGAGAGCTTCAGGTAATTTGACCTTTATTTCTTTACTCACTCATTATTGTTACAACTGTGACTCTAAAAACCATCACATCGCACATAGAGTTTAATACTCTGTCTTACTTTGCAATGACAATGAGATGAGGGGTGGTCTGGGAGTTATTTTCACTTATAACCTGTCTCATGTGATATTCATCTGAAGTTTCAAGCAAACAACACCCTTGCACAAAACCTATCCAATAATGTTTGTTCACTGTATACAAGTATGTAACATATATATGTTTTGTTGTTGATTATGTTTTTTCTGCTTTGTATTGGGTACTCCACTGTCCAGCTGTATCTTATGTTTTCTATTTTTCTATTTCTTTGATGTTATCCATGATGATTGGTTGTGAATCTTGTATGGCCTCCATGTTATAACCGTCCATGGTTGTGATTAACTTGAAATACATGTTTTGAATGCTGCTATTATGTTATACAGGGGGAGATGATGCAGACTGACACAAGATTTGTAAGTCTCGTGCATGGAAGAAAAGATCGGCCCCAGGCATAGGCCATTTCATTCATACCAGTATAGTCTTTCATTCGGTCATTCATGCTTTGTTTTTTCTCCAAATACTAACGCAGCTAGTCTCGGTTTCAGCTACATAGTTTTGCATGAGGGTAGAACAATTAACATTTTACTTTTGATTTACTTATGATCATTTTCATTCTAACTCCATTGCTAGTACTAGTGGTGAACAGTAGATGCTCAAAGTACACAAGTACAATAAATATTATTTCACCTGCATCATCACTAATAACAGCTTGGACTAACATAAAATATTTTCGACTGAGAACACATCCAAGGGATGTATGCATGCGTTGGTTAAGGACACAGATTTGTCATATAAGAAAATATTATTCAAAAGATTGGAACTGATCAATATTGCATGGACAATTTGTTTTGCAGCATGTATATGTGTATGCATGAAGATGACAGGACCAATGATTCCTATATCATGATTTGAAAGTTTATAGCAATCGGAAGGTAGGATCAAAAACTACCAAATGATTTTCACACCGCTTGAAATTGAGTGATGGACCGCATGGAGTAGTGGCATAAAGCCGGTAATTTTATGGAGCGAGGTTAAGTGCAAGTGGATTCCCAGACCACGTTGTCCGTGCAGGTTCTGGGATCTAATAGTAGTTCTACATGCCTGGGAAACAACAGGAGATGGCAAGCTACATGTTAGTTGTAGCCTCGTTTACAGGCTGTGCGGCATTTATAATCCAAACTCTTTAGTGAACGGGCCTTGCCACAGTAGGTTTAAATAATTCTCTAGTTCTTCTCCTGTTCACCCAAAAAGACTAGCCCCATTCATATACCCTAATCATGATAATATCACTATATTATTATCGATGCACGTTGGTAAGCAAGTTTCCAGCGAGCCGCCAAAAGCAGCTTTCATATCCACCCAAAAAGACATAATATTGCGGTGTTTTGGACAGCTGGACTCTCTCAAAACCGATTGTGACATGTTCCGCTCAGCCATACAGCAGTGGGATTAGTGACCTGCATGCTAGAGCGCAAAGCACAAGGCGCAACATTTACAGCTATTTTGTGGACACAGTTTATAAGATTCGCTTTCCTCGTTATTGCGATATTATTACTAAGTCTCGATCCGCGAAATAGCCGCAAAATAAGCTGAAAAAAGGAGGAAGCAAATACTGCATTATTTGAGTGATTCCCGTTCCTATACCGGGCTGCTCAGCATTTATAATCCAAACTCTTTATGAACGGGCCTTGTCGCAGTAGGTTGAAATCATTCTCTAGTTCTTCTCCAGCTCACGCGAACAGACTGAGCAAGCGACTTGTCTTGTGAGTGCTAGACCGTATTTTAAATGTTTGGATTAGAAGTGTCCAAGAGCCTGGAGCCAAGGCTAAGCAATGATTTTATCAAGTGGGGTTTCTTGATGTGCTCGCACGATTCCCATTTTGATTAGACCGCACAGGCAAATGTAGCCTTTGGTCGAGTCCTCGCTCGCCGAACAAGGTTTGAAAAAAGACTAAAGCAGTGTGCGTTTACGGTAGTGATCGCGCGAGCGAGCTGCCTTGGCAGCGAGGCCTTTGCTAACTTGAAAAGCTCATTATATATTTGCATATGTACGAGGGTATTACATATGCAGCAGCTATTGACGATCGCGACCAATCATAATTGTTTTCATCGTGATGTTTTACGTAGATTCGTTCATTGTATAGTGGGGGTGTTGTTATTCTAATGTACTTTATAATCAATGAATTCTGGTACAAATTTCAATGAAACATAAATTTATTACATAAATATATTCAAAGTATGACTAACGTATTCATAACTTTGTTATCTAGATAACTTTGGAAAAAAAACATTCTCCTTAGTTTTTCCTTCTACCCTGCGTATAATGCATCACTTCAATTGACAGAGCAGCGCGACTGCAAGTAGTACCTCCCGCAGAAGTCTGGCCAGTTTCGCCAGGGAATGCCGAGGAGATAATTTGTGTGCTTGCAGCACTGGCAGCGACAGTGGCTGTGCGTACCACTAGTTCAGTGGTGCGTACAAACATGACAAATTCCTTGCACAGCGGAATGGCTTGAAAATTGCAGATTTGCCATAGCTAGTTGGGAGATTGACAAAAACATCTTCACCTTTCAATGCTGATCGTATAGCTTTCGTCTGCAAATTCTTAATATTTGACAATTTTAACCTTCCAGCTGCATATTCAATGCTTTTTTGATACGAAGTCTTCTTCGAATTCGCCGCCAGCCATGTTCGTTTTTCGAGCGAGCAAAGATGATAGATCAATCAAGGCTGAATTCCTGCATATTTATGATTTTACTCGAATAGTCTACTCTGATTGGTTTATTGGATTAGAAGGTGTGGTTTGGCTGGCTTCCTGGCGAAGCTACTTTGCATCTCATTATCTACCGATTTGGTAGCGGACGTATAATACGAAACAAAAGAATTAAACTGCAAGTTCGTAAAGGCCTCGGCGCTGAAGCGCCTCGCATGATAGTCTTATGTATGCAGACTCGTTCCTCGCATGATAGTCTTATGTATGCAGACTCGTTCGGCACATTTGGGGAAATAACAGCGCCGAATGCCTTGGCTAAAGGCTAAGGCAAATGGAGCATGCTATTGGCTACCGGTACTGCCAAAACCCAGGAAATTACCCTGATCAGAAAACAAGTGTGTTAATTTGGCTGATGACGATGCAAATAGCAAATTAATTTCTTAGGCGTACCTAAGCTGTTCATGATATCTTGGCCTTTTTGTGCCAATGTACAAAGAAATGTGGTTCTGCGCCATGCATGTGTTCATCAGCTGAAAACACGCTGGAAGAATTCCAGAGTTTGCCATACTTGGTGCATGAATGTTGGGGGAATGTGATCGGCATGGCTGTGTATTATGCTGTTTTACATAACAGCGGCAGCTGAGGGCTTGTCTGTTTTGAGCTAATGAAGATGCAGTTTTGTAGCTTCAGGCTCAATTCCTGAAGAGGCACATATGTGATGGGGGTATTGTAAAACATAAGTTGACTGAAGACCATTTTTTTCCCAAGGGAGGGATGGGAGGAAGGGGAGGGATGGGAGGAAGGGGAGGGATGGGAGGAAGGGGAGGGATGGGTGGGGTGGGGTGGGGGGGGGGGGGAGAGGGGGGAGGTATGGTAGTCTGCAGGTACAGACTCAATTAGAGAAATATCTCAAAACGTAGGTCTGTTAGATAAGACTATAGAATGTGACCTGCCACATTGCCAGTTGTGTCTCCTTCAAGATTTGAGATTCAATTTTATTAAAAAAAAAAAACACAACAACAATATATGTGCATAAAAATCAAATTCAATTAATGTAAATAACAAACAAGAAATAATAAACACAATTCATTCATAGAAATAATTTTTTTTTGGACCCCGAATGAAAATATATAGAAGTTATGCAATATATAATGCATTCTAAGTAAACATATATGTGAAAAACTTAAACCTTTCGCTTGACAGTGTTTCTCTTATAAATAACAACAAGAACAAACCAAAGAAAATTATTGTTATACAACATGATTACATTCATTCTTTATTTTTAGCATGACTTAATAGAAATTGGATACCATGGAGAAAAAAAAACCCTTTTCCCCTTCAAATTAACAGCTAAACCATATAAAATGAAGTGTCGAATAAAAAAAATTGATTGTTATCATGGTAATAAACAATGTAGGGAGACATGCACAAACATATGACAGCTATAGTCTCTGCCGTTTCAGACCCATATATTCTCATTCACTTAATGATAGAACGGACTGACGTGGGATTGTGCCTGTCTGTCTGCAAACCAGTGGTCTGCGTGGCAAGACTACATTGTCATCAAACACCTCGTTAGCGTGTGTGGTAAAGACATCATACATGTAGCTAGGAAAGGCATTGGACAGATGGGAGGGGGTGTTCCCATTGGAAGGTAGCGTCTCCTTTAATTGAAACCAGAGGAGTTGCACCATGCAGATGGAAAGGTGTGTTCACACTTTAGGATGGTGTCTCCCTTAGTTGAAGCCATGAGAGATGCACCATGCAGATATGAGGGGGTGTTTACACTGAGGTTGATGTATCCATTAATTTAAACCATAGAAAATGCATCAGGCAGACAGGAGGGGGTGTTCATATTGGAGGATGGCGTCTCCCTTAATTAAAACCATAGGTGATGCATCAGGCAGATGGGAGGGTTGTTCACATTGGAAGCTGGAGTCTCTCATAATTGGAACCATAGGAGATGCATCAGGCAGGTGGAAGGGTTGTTCACATTAGAAGCTGGAGTCTCTCATGATTGGAACCATGGGCGATGCATCAGGCAGATGGAAGGGTTGTTCACATTGGAAGCTGAAGTCTCTCATAATTGGGACCATAGGCGATGCATGCATCAGGCAGATGGAAGGGTTGTTCACATTGGAAGCTGGAGTCTCTCATAATTGGAACCATAGGCGATGCATGCATCAGGCAGATGGAAGGGTTGTTCACATTGGAAGCTGGAGTCTCTCATAATTGGGACCATAGGCGATGCATCAGGCAGATGGGAGGGCTGTTCACATTGGAAGCTGGAGTCTCTCATAATTGGAACCATAGGCGATGCATGCATCAGGCAGATGGAAGGGTTGTTCACATTGGAAGCTGGAGTCTCTCATAATTGGAACCATAGGTGATGCATCGGGCAGATGGGAGGGCTGTTCACATTGGAAGCTGCACCTTCCTTAATTGGAGGTAAAAGATTCATCAGATGAGAGGGGCTGTTCACATTGGAGTCTGGTGTCTTTCTTTATTGGAGGTTCCATAAGTGTATGTACTGCTTCTACTGATGAGTATGCTCTACATGAATGTGCATTCATGCATATGCCCATCTGTCAGGCCACAGTGTATGCAGAACACTTCCTTAATCATTTCCGAACTCATTTTCTTTCTGAGTACTTCGACCATCGAGCTTCCTGCCGTAAACACTTTACATGTAATTCACAATTGATGAATGTTGTTTACTCAAATTTTCTGGCCCTGAATTAATGTATTTCCCCCCCCCCCCAAATTTATTTCAAAAGTGAATAGCAACTCTTGTTTGGTTTATCACTTGAATACGGGTTAAAAAGTACAACAGAGATCATGGGTAACAAGCATGATCTCCATGTAACGTTAATGAAAAAAGGGCATAAATCTTATAAAGGGCATTGCTCCCACTTCACTTTTTGAACTGCTTACCAGCCAAGGCTAGTTTCCCTGTTATGTTTATATAGGAGCGCTATTCCTGAATTACCATTTGATAGTCTAATGTTTCATGTACTAATAAAAGGACATATAGCATTATTTATAGTACATGCTTTGTAAGCGCTTAGATGCCTATTTCCTGAACCTTTTCTTTTGACACTTCATACATATTATTTTTTGTAATGCAATACCATTTATGGTGGCGAGCATGAAGAGCATTTTCTGCATTTGAAGTTCTTGGTTAAACTACCAAAAATAAGCTGAAAACAACTTTGTATAGTGAAATACAGAATATAAATACAAATTCATCACTTCATTCCCTTCTCTCCACACCCTTCTTTTTTTAAGTCTTTTTTCTACTTCACCCCATGAATGGGTCAGTTATTGCAAAAAGGTAGTTACAAGCTACCAAGGTTGAAATGAAGAAAAAGAGCAAAGTGGTGGTGATATTGGGGTTGGTGATGGTGGTGATGGTGGTGATGGTGGTGATGGTGGTGATGGTGGTGGTGGTAGTGGTGGCGTGGTGGTAGTGGAGGCTGCTTGGGGTTAAGGGGCACTTAACTTCCTTATTCCAGTGTGCAGGATTTTATATAAAACTGCTGGAAAAGTGTCTCAATGAAGTAGCTCAGTTATGACTATAAAGGCTCATGCTCACAGCTGTATTAACAAAAATGGCAGCCTATTTGGTGGCATATGCACACAGGCAATAGCTGAAGAGTAATTATTCACTTGGAGGTAATTATTTTTGTATGAATTTAAGTCCAAGGTTTAATTCTCTACTTGCAATTTTTTTAAAACATCCTGTTTACGCCAATACAAAACCCTGCAGAGAGTTTGACTGGGATCTAATATTTAGTAATATTGTCAATCATTTGCGTATTCGTCAAGTTCTAGACTTGTGATGGGTATTAATCAAAACCTCTTTTCTTGTTCAATCCAAACAAAATAATAAGCCATATTTGCTGAAAATATTTATATTATCATATATTTGCTGTCATCCATGGTGACAGTGACACTTTGATGTAGAATAGGGGAGATAATTATAGCACATCGCAACACCATTGGGGGGTTCGGTGGAGAGGTGGGAGGGCTTGGAACCTTCTCAATCTCCCTCTTTCTATATTTATCTATTTTTCCCTATTTCTGCCTCCAATACCTCTCTCTATCTCACTTTCTCAATCTTACTCTATTTCATTCCCCCCATCTCGCTCTCCTTATTTCTCTCGATCTCAATTTCTCTATATCTTACTCTCTGTATCACTCTCTCTATCTTTGTCTTTATCTCACTCTCTCTATCACACTCTCCATGTCTTACTCTATCAATATCTCTCTCTGTATAGCTCTCTCTTTAACTCTCTCAATATCTCTCTCTGTATATATCTCTCTCTTTAACTCTCTCTTTATCTCTCTCTGTATCTCTCTCTCTTTAATTCTCTCTTTATCTCTCTCTCAATATCTCTCTCTTTAACTCTCTCAATATTTCTCTCTGTATATCTCTCTCTTTAACTCGCTCTTTATCTCTCTCTGTATCTCTCTCTATCACATTCTGTCTTTCTCTATCTCCTCATCCACTTCATATTCTCCCTTGTTTCTATTCAAGAGTGCATGCACTAACCTTGTTGAATGTAAATCATGCAGCTTTGTTATTCCTTCATGTGTTTTCATCTTACTAAAAAACTCTCTTTTTTGTGTGTTTTCACTTCACTCCCTTTTGTGGTAAACATGCTTTATTGCATATGTTATTAATGATTGTTATTATGAAAAATTAATATGAGATTTGAGGTAGAAAACGCAAACAAAATTTTATTGTTTTATTCTTTCCTTGATTTTAATTTACTCACCCATTTATTCATTTATTTAGAGTGTTCATGTTGCATGACAAGTAGATTCATTTATTGTTGGTTTCCACATCCCCCCAGCTTGGTGTCCAGGCTGTTTAATATTTTTAATCCAAATTGAAAAATAAACCGATACTCATAGGACTAGTCACCCTATCATTCTTCTCTTTTTTTTGGAGGCAAGCCAGAGAGGAAATTGAGAATGATTTGTTCTGCAGTAGACCCCTCAAATAAATAATTTGGCATAGACATGCCCAACAGCATAGAATTAAGCCAAATTAAAGTCTACCATAAACATGATTAAAACAATCATAAATGAAAAACTAAGAACGATTTTAGACAGAGATGAGTGACAACCAAATATATGGAAACTTATGCCTTGTGGTTTATGTTGGTGTAGTTAAATGCCATTATGCTGTCAATTACAGGAAAAAGACAATTCTGATTGACTTTCAAACAGGAAACAATAATTTCTTTGTGGAGTAGGTTGATAGAATCATCCATCTATAAACTTCCGGAATTGATAATGAAATAATTCATGATCAATTTAATGACAATGCTTTCCTCGTCATCCTTTGCTAATTTTTGGCATGATTGTTGTTTTTTTAATTGCAGGAATTACAGAGGACGTGGGGCCGATGGAATCGCTACCAGCCCCTGTGGAAGATCAGGAACTATTATGGGGAGCAGATTGCTTTCTACTTTGCCTGGGCTGGAGCCTTTGCAACTTATCTATGGGTACCCATGCTGCTAGGTCTGGCAATATGGGGGTATGGGCTGTTCCTCAGGTTAGTCCAGTTTGAACAACTTATACATCTCTGTCTGTCATTGTCGGTCCATCAGTTGGTCAGTCACACTGTTGGTCAGTCAGTGAAGCAAGCTTTCAAACAATAAGGCAAGTGATAACAAATAACAGTGAATTCCATAGAAACAATATTGAAACATTTTGTAGGATATAGTCTCTCACTTTCAAGAAATACATATTTTAGGGTAATTTAGTTTCACTTGGTGTCTTGGAAGAGATCATACCACCACACATTTTAGTATTGAACCCTCCATTTGGTTTTGTAAAGTGACTGAAAATGTAATGTATGGAAAGGTTTCTAGTGGCTAAGGCTTGCATTCCACCTCTCCAACAACCTACCTTTCTCTCTCTCCCTCTTCCTCCTACCTCCTCCTTTCCCCATTAATATACATTCAATTACTTTACCAATTCCTTTATGTTTCAGCATTGAAAATAATGACATGACAAATTTGCCACCTCTCCCCTTCTCCCCTAACATATGTTCAATTATTGTACCAATTCCTTTCTATTTCATCATTGAAAGTTATGAGACAATGAATCCTTCCTCCCTCCCCTCTCCCCACCTCCCCTCTCCCCTCACCCCACCCCCTCTACCTCTCCCATCTCCCCTCACCGCACCCCTCCACCTCTCCCATCTCCCCTCATCGCAGCCCTCCCACCTCCCCTCTCCCCTCACCCCACCCCCTCTACCTCTCCCCTCACCCCACCCCCTCTACCTCTCCCATCTCCCCTCACCGCACCCCTCCACCTCTCCCATCTCCCCTCACCGCAGCCCTCCCATCTCCCCTCTCTCCTCTCCCCTTTTCCCTCTCTCTTCTCCCCTTTCCCCTTTCTCCTCTTCCCTTTCCCCTCTCTCTTCTCCCCTTTCCCCTTCCTCCTCTCCCCTTTCCCCTTTCCCCTCTCCCTTCACCCCTCTCCCCTCTCCCCTCTCCCCCCTCCAACCCCCTCTCCCCTCTCCCCCCTCCCCCTCCCTCTCCCCCCTCCCCCCTCCCCCTCCCCTCTCCCCTCCCCTTCTCCCCTCACCCCACCCCCACCTCTCCCATCTCTTCCCTCTCCCCTCTCCCCTCTCCCCTCACCCACCCCCTCCACCTCTCTCTCTTCTCCCCCCTCTCCCTCTCCTTCTCCCTCTCCCCTCCCCCTCACCCCACCCCTTCCACCTCTCCCATCTCTCTTCTCTCCCCTCTCCCCTCTCCCTCTCCTTCCCCCTCTCTCCTCCTCCTTTCTCTTGAAACACATTCAATTTCTCTACCAATGGCTTTCTATTTCAGCATTGAGGCCTATGAGCACAAGCTGGATAAACAGGAGCGTCTGAGGGCCCAGATGGAGGAGTTGCAAACCAACCAGACCCTGTACAACCTCACTGCCCATGAAGAAGAACTCCTGTTAAACCTCACAGCCATAGTAGAAGATCAGTCGCTTGTCTCCATGTGAGTTAAACATACTGGCTTTGTTGATCATGTTACTTTTAATGTAATTTTCCATTAATTACAAAATCAATGAAACAATGCATGCTCATGTCATACATTGTACAAGCGACAACATATTTATCCATATAATGAGAGGGATCTATTTCAGTGCAGTAATAAAACAACATTTGTAGTTAAACCGACCTTAATAGAAATAGTTAATAAAAGTTCAGCGCACTTCATTCCAAATCTAATTACTGTAAAAATGTGAAATTACGAATAGAACAAATAAGAAGTACAAAATAGTATATAGCTGCTAATTATCATAAATATGAGACATAATCCCTTCATTACATGTACAATAGTAAAATAAATAGATGTTATCAACATTTATGTTCTTGCTACCTAACAAGTACATGTATTTGTTTTCTTTTATATTTATTTGCTGTTAGTATCACAAGTGATGTTAGTGTTTTACTTGATGTACTTAATGTTTTTCCTTCTTTCCAACAGGATAACTGACGCCGGTCTGACAGTTTTCAAGGACTCATTTGACTCAGATGTCACCCCCTATTTTGCTCTTGTCATCTGTCTATGGGGTAAAACTATTTTATTAAAGTAGTATGTATTCTTAAAAATACAGAGAATGCTAATGTAATCCTTGTTTTATGAGTATTTCCATAGTAATTAGATTGATTAATCAATCTGCTTGGAAAATAAGCAGAAGAAAAAGAAGACCAGGCAGGGACTTGAATCCCTGTCTGCTGCTTGCCAGGCAGTGACTGCTTTTCATGATTTTAAGGAGTTGTGGCCTCTTCAATTTGTTTAAAGGAGTGAGAAAATCTATCTATCATTATTAAATGATATTTACACACACCATGAATAGAATGAGTTCTGGGACTACGCACTCCTTGCAGTAACTGAAATGAGGCAATGGTGGGTAGTATCAAAAGCATAAAAAACAGATTGATATAAACTATGTACTTGTTTTGGAAGTAAGACAGAAGTGTTTTTTTTAATGAAATTCAAACAGAGTTGTGTTTCTGTAATAAAAACAAAGATTGACTTGCATTAATGCCAACAGCTTATGGAAATGCATCTTCCAATTCCTAAAGAAAAAATAATTGTTGCATGTGCCCATGCATGTTTCACTCCATACTTTACCTTAGATTATGACAGGTTGTTACAAAGATTGCTTTCAAGTATACTGGCCATTGTCGTTCTCTATATTCATTGTTTGTTTCCTCTCCTTGCAACCTTTCCTTGCAGGTACACTGTTCCAGGAGATCTGGAAGAGGAAGAGGGTGAGGCTGGCCTACGAGTGGGACGTCAATGACTACGACCTCACCGAGCCTGACAGACCAGAGTTCTACGGCACGAAAGAGAGACCGGTGAGAAGATTTTCATTTGGGCCACCTGGGCCCTGTCTTATAAAGACTTGCGATTGATCTGCATTGCAAGTCCAATCTCCTATTTCTGATAAACAGAATTACAATTGATATCAATCGTTATTCAAGTTGTAATCAATTGCAACTATTTATGAGACAGACCCCTGGAGTCGTATTCATCAAACCTACTAGCTTAGGAAGTGACTAAAAATACATAAAGATGAATGCATTTTAGAAAATAACTAGGCCTAGCAAGGTTTTATGAATATAGCCCCTGTTGCATAAAGTACCAACTCTCATAATTTACAGTACTGATCCACATTGCTTAAACCTCATTGGCTGTTTACTTGAAAGTCGCCAATGTAACATGGTACAGGAGTATTATATTGCAGGATTGCAGTAGAATGTTAAAGTTCATTGTCATACTAGACATTGCATAGAAGTTCATGACAATGACATTAACATTTGATTTTTAACTCTTTATTTGCTACTTTTTCACACCAAATACACACAAATCCCATAGAGTATCATGTACATGTATCTGACACACAAAGCTTTAAAGAATATCTTTTGGAGGCTTCAGTACATAACCACTGCTTAATTACTTCATGAGTCAATGAGTTTGAATAACTCAAGGATATTTGCAGTTGAAAACAAAATATACCTAGAAATAAAATCCATAGAGGGTTTTCTTGGCAGCATACTGAAGAGTACCGAAGTGTAACAGCATATGAGCATGTTGTAAAGACAACTGGTTCTATGTGGGTAGAGTAAAAGATCTGTGATTATAGCAAGGATGTTGAGTGGGAGTGCCTGACACTAGACATCAAGACAATGTCAGACGAGTAAAACTGTCATGTGAAGGACATTGTTTTGAACCCAAAACCTGTATAACAGTTGATATGACGACACCACTTAGGTTCTCTCTCTCCCTCTCTCTCTCTCTCTCTCTCTCTCTCTCTCTCTCTCTCTCTCTTTCTCTCTCTCTTTCTTTCTCTCTCTCTCTCTCTCTCTCTCTCTCTCTCTCTCTCTCTCTCTCTCTCTCGGTTTTGACTTTCACACAAGCGTTCTTGACTATCTGTAATTTTTATTTCAAGGATTGGAAAATACTTTTTATAAAAATGTGCTAGAATTGCTTCTAATGTTTGTCTTCTTCTGATTCTTTCTGATTTCAGGATCCTGTTTCAGACCTGCCTGATTGGTACTACCCATTCTACAAAAGCTTCTTGAAATTCATGACATCCTTTGGCATTCTCATCTTCATGGTAAATATACAATTCATGTACTGACTGTCTCTTATGTGTTGGTTGCTGATATGATATATGGAATATAAAGTTTTTTTTTTTTTTTTTTTTTTTTTTCTTTGCAAATTGAAATTACCCCAGAAAGCCCTTTCACTAAAATCTAGCCAAATTGTCCCTAAGGCGGACTACTCATGAATATCAATGAGTCAGATGAAATGAAACTCTTTCGGGTATTTGTTTCCATGTTGTCGTGTCTTGACCCATGAACTAGAAATAGCTTGCGTGGTTAAGTCGCTGCCCGGTAAGCAGTAGACTGCAGGTTCAAATCCCGTCTGGTTCCAAGATTTTTGTCTGACTTGTTTTTCGTTCATTTACAGGATGGAGCACGCAATCCTTATTACTGGGTGTATGCCTAAAATTTCTTTGCAAATTGAAATTACCCCAGAAAGCCCTTTTCACTAAAATAAAGGTTGTTGAATTTCAAATTGCAGTATAAACTCATCTCTTTCATTTCTTTCTTTTCTTTGCCTATTCCATCCTCACAATGGGTCAAATTTACTGTAGAATACAACCAATATTAAAAGTTTGATACTTTCCAAAATAGATAATGACATAATTACACATAATGACAGATTAAAGATTTATCTAGATTTGTTTTTCTAAAAGAAGTAGACAAAGTATTCTTCCCAGCCAGTTACTATTACAAGTTTGATGTTTCCAAAATAGATCATGACATAATTACAGATAATGACAGATTAAAGATTTATCTAGATTTGTTTTTCTGAAAGATGTGGACAAATTATTCTTCCCAGCCAGTCACTCAGATGGATAATGGTATCATCAGCACAATTTACTATGCATTGGGAGAAAACTGCTAAACAAATTTGAAGATGAGATAGCAGTTCTTGACTCAGATTTATTCATTTTGATTATCATCAAACTAAGACAGTCCTTTAGGATGTAAAATATTTTCCTCAACTTATCTCCTTTGGTGCCAGAATGCTGTAATTAACATTTATAGAAATAAAAGTATATGGAATTTGTGAATGTCAGTGGAACCAAAATAGAATGACATATTGAGAGTTCATTTTCCACCCCCTTCCCTTTCCCTTTCCCTCAACCAGGCAATGTTGGTCATCGTAAGTGTGATCAGCGTCATTGTGTACAGACTCTTCACAGCCGCCCTACTGTCGGACTCGGACAGCTTGCTTCAGCTCCTGGTCTCCTCCCTCATTGCCTCTCTCCTCAACTCCATCTCCATCCTCATCTTGGGCAAGGTTAGTCCAACATAGCAGCACTGATCAACCAATTAGGGATTTAGTGCCACAAATGTGTGGTTTGCAGGTGTACCTTTGATATGAAATATTAAAAATCATATCAAATGCATCAAATGAAAGAGCAATTAGATGAATCCATGATTTTGTTATTTGACTTATATGTATCACCCTCATATTGATTTTTCAAAGTTTAAGAAATGTGCAATAATCACTAAATCTTAAAATTGGCAACACTGAAAAAGTTTAAGTCATGCTTTCACTCCTCAAATTGGTACAGTTATTCCAATGATGTGTTTGTTGACTTTATGTTAACTCCTCCTCTACCAAATTCTATCCTGCCCTATAGGAATGGTGTGTATTACCAGCGCAAGAAAGCCTCAATGGTACATAAAGAATTGAATTATAGATGAAAGTGCATTCCATGTTTTCAACTGATGTTGTCATTATTTGTCTTTTCAGGTGTATGATAAAATTGCCATCAAGCTGAATAATTGGGGTAAGCTATGATTTTTCTTCATGTATATTTTATATTTGCTGATAGCCTGTAGCTATTGTGTTGTAGAGAGCCCTTAGTGCAGTTTTTCACATTTTTTACAAGTTTTTTTTTTAACGTATATTACAGAGTATCATACTCTGATCGCCTGTAATGTATTGAACAACAAATGCATTCTGGGTAATCATTATCCTATGGCAAGATATTGTCCATCAAAGTCGTGGGTACTTTTCCAGAATCTGGTTGCATGGGATATGCCTTAGTTAGGCCAGTCATGCATTCGTAGAGCAGTACATCACGGGCCAAGAAAGTATGTGGCGTATTGCTATGAAGTATGTTGAAAATGGGCATATAAACTTTTCATATGATATATGATCACTCCTGAAATGTTCGATAACAAAAGTATAATTATGTATATTAGCTCAATGAGTTACACAAGATCATACGATTATGTAGAGTTGGAGAATTGTGTTTTGGAATCGCTATCGAATGCAATGAATACAATGCAGATGGACATTATGGGATTGAGAATGTAGTTCCATTGAGCTTACTGTGATATTGTTTTGTTTGCTTTGTATTCCTTTCATCTCTCTAGAGAATCACAGAACAAAGAGCAGCTATGAGAACGCTCTCATCATCAAGCTATTTGCCTTCCAGTTTGTCAACAGCTACTCCTCACTCTTCTACATCGCATTCTTCAGAGATGTGAGTCTCCTATTTCTATAGAGTACCGTAGTGGTGTCACCACATCCATTGTAATGTAGATTTCTGTTTCTAAAGAACATCACTCAAGAGAGAGATTAAGTCATCTGACATTGTCTTGTGGGCTAGTGTCCCGCACTCCAAAGGAAAGTCCCTGATGTGATCACCGCTACTTGCTCCACCCACATAGTTAAGAACCAGTTGTCTTGACCAGATGCTCGTATGTCGTCATACTTCGGTACTCGATAAGATTCTCCAGCTTAATTGTATTCTGATTCAATCCATTGGGCATACACAACAATCATGAAAATATAACTCTCACATATCATGTATGTTTAAAGATGTTACATGTTATATTTGTACTATTTATGTATCTTACTATGAATAGAATCTAATAAATGTTTATTAAATGTAACAATACTATGTTATTCAACAAATTAACCTCATTTCTATTTTTGTTTGCTTTTTGTTGACAGCAATCGGATTCAGATTCGTTTCTGGGTATTGATGGTCTGCAGGATTCCTGTACAGACAACAACTGTATGTCCATGCTGTCTCTCCAAGTCTTTGTGCTCATGGTTGTCAAACCAGTCCCCAAGTTTATCAAGGATGTCGTTCTTCCGTAAGTTCAGACATTGTCACTCTCCTGCTTTTTGAAATGTTTTTGAAATGTTGCTTTTAATACAACAACAACACAACAATAACAGATAAGCAATCTAATATTTGAGGTTATGTTAATTATCGAAAAGAGTAGCTTTATATTAAGTTTAAAAGCTTGTAAGAGATGGGCTCTTTTTGGTCTTGTTTGTCAGTGAATTCCAGATGACTTGCTCCCTACCGGAGGTAATCTCAAACCCATCCCCTTTCTCCTTCTCCTTCTCCTTCTCCCCCTTCTCCTTCTCCTTCTTCTTCTCCCCTTCTCCTCATCCTTCTTCTCCCCCTTCTCCTTCTCCTCTTCTTTCTCCTTCTCCCCTCCTCCTCCTCTCCCATCTCCTCCTCCTTCTTCTTCTCCTTCTCTCCCTCTTCATCTCTTCTCCCTCTTCTTCCTCTCCTTCTTTTCCTTTCACTTCTCTTTTTCTCTTTCTTCCCTTTTTGCCATTGAGAGTAATAAACATGAGGAGATTTTATGACGATTTCTGCAAAAATTATTACATCCCTCGTCAAACAGTTCCCCTCAACCCTATCCTCTTTCCTTCCTGCCCCATCCCAGGTATGTGATCAGGAAGTTCAAGAAGCGGACCTGCTGCAGGAAGAGCCAGGTGGAGGATCTAGACGCTGAGAAGATGAGCCCGCATGCCTGCTACCTCCTCAAGGAGAAGAGCAAGCCGCCGGTGGGAGATCTGACTCTTGGAGAGTACAACGAGAAGGTCATCCTCTACGGCTTCCTCATGGTACATTTCCCAACCAGCTCCTCATTTTTTTTGCAGCCCAAACAATCTAAGAGCTGCTAACCAGCATGTTGTATAAGTATGCTATAAATGGCCAAATATGAAGAACAAGCCCCCTATTGAGACCTAATACTGGGAGAATACAACAAGGTCATCCTCAACGGCTTCCTCATGGTACATTTCCCAGCCAGCTCCTTATTCTTTTGTAGCCCAAACAATCTAAGAGCTGCTAACCAGCATGTTGTATAAGTATCCTATAAATGACAAAATATGAAGAACAAGCCCCCTAATGGAGTCCTTACCCTGGGAGAGTACAATGAGAAGGTCATCCTCTATGGCTTCCTCATGGTAAGATTTCTAGCCAGCTCCTCATTCTTTTGTAGCCCAAACAAACTATGACCTGTTAACCAGTGTGACTGTGTTGTAATGAGTATGATATGAGTGATTGGATATGAGAGACATATATATTGGAGACATTACCCTGGCTCAGCTTTGAACTTCCTTCAGCTCTTTTCTCCTGTCAACAATTTTTCTTTGTACTTTCTACAATCAATAAACTGTTCTCCCTTGTATTATCATTGTAGAATTGAATTGACTTTTTTCTCCATTTATATTCCAGTTGTTCTCTGCAGCCCTGCCTATTGCTCCTCTGATTGCGATCTCTGTGCTGCTGATCGACATCCGTATCGATGGGAAGCGGCTACTGTGGTTCAACAGGAGACCAGTGGCCTTCATAGCCTCCAGCATAGGTAAGGCGTGGCATTGGTGAGAAACTATGAATCCTTTATGTTTTAGACAAAGTATTGCTGTATAAGGTTGCAAGCTCTGCCAGTTGCACTTACAGAGTTAGATTTGGCCAGGGCCATGTTGCATATAGGTTTTCAATTATTGTAACTTACCATCAATGGTAACTACCATGGCAACAGGTGCATTAATGAGAGCCCATATTTGGCTGTTACCATAGTAGTTACCATTGATGGTAAGTTACAATAATTGAAAACCTGTATACAACATAAGACAGAGCAGTCCAACTAAAAGCCACCAAGATTGCCAAGACTTGAGAGTAGCCTAGAACAGCCAAGAAGCTGCCAACAGCAGCAGAAGACACCAGGAGATACCAAAGACACAGGATGGACCTCTGTAAGACTGCCAAAATGGCTGCTTATTGAGTCAATCAGTATTTGAGAAGAATTTTGGGTAAAATCTCTTGGTGGCGATACTTGGTGATAGCCATTTTGATCACAAATTCTTGGCTTCTTTCGGTGACTTTAATAGGCCCCGTCCAAAGTTTCTTGTCTGACTGGTATAGGTAGCTTCATGATTTATTAATTTTATTTATTAAGAGTCAATTAATCTGCTCAAAGTCAATACTGCAAAGGATAATTTACAGAACATAGAAGAAGTGCAAAACTTATTACTTTGATCATGTAACACTTGTTCAAACAAAATTCTATATCCTGCTGCCAATCTATTAGGTCCCTTTCTTACCATAACAGGCTACCTATCACTCTTCACGTTTTTTCAGCAGCATGAAATTCAATCCCATTTAGATTATGAATATTTTCTCCTTGTTTTGTTTCTTTCAGGCATGTGGTTCTCCATCCTGGATTTCATCAACTTTGCAGGAGTGATCTCCAACGCATTCATCATAGCATACACGTCCCAGTGGGGGAGGAAGTATAGTGATGTGGACAAACTCTGGATTGTCATCGGATTTGAGGTGCGCGCTTGTATTATTGTTTCTTCTTGTACCCCTATCATTGTCCTCCTACTTCCTCAAATCCCCCCACCCCCTGACGCTCTTTCCCCCCTCTATCTCTTTCCCCCTTTCCATCTTTCTCCTTGCCCTCCTCATCTTTCTCCTACTTTTTCTCCTTATCCCTCTCATACATTTTTTCCTCTTCACTCCCTCTCTTCTTCTTCTTCCATCCTGGCCTTCTGATCTTTCTCCTTTGTCTCTTTCTTTCATCTCTCTTGGATCTCCCTGTAACTTCTCTTTCTTCCCATTCTCCACTTCTGTCTGCCTCATCATTATCCTCCTCTTCCTCGGATTCTTTTTCCACCTCCATTTTCCTCCATGGCATGATATTTTTTTTCTCCTTTTCCTCCTCTGTCCTCCTTTATCTTCTCCTTTTACTTCCTCTCCTTCCCTCTCACCATCCTATTATCTGGTCATCTTTACCTTCTCCAATCACTTCTCCCCTTTTATACCAAATTTCTTTTTCTCTTACCCCTCCTTCCCCCTCCCTCTTCCCCTTCCTTTTCACTTTCCTTCTCTTTCTCCTTTTCCTTCTCCTCTTCCTCTTTCTGTTGATTACTTATCATTTCTCCTTTTACCCATTCAGATAGATTGAATACAGTTTTAAATTTTACTAAGATTTTGTTATTATTTTTGTTTACTTTCTAGCACATCGTGTTTGCTGTGAAGTTCTTCATCATGTACATCATTCCTGATGTCCCATCGGACATTGCCTTAGCAACAAGAAGGGTAAGTTTTTGTCTAAAAGCTCTGTTCTAAAGGAAAGTTGTGACCCTTTCCATCATGTCTAGATTGTTATTTATGTTTTCCTGCCATGCAAATTGAAAAAGGAAACTCTTATTCAGCCTTTCATCACATGGGAGAAAACATTTGAATAGTGCTTTAGAGAACAATTTGAGCGTAGAGGTTTGACCTTGTGGAAACAGTTGATGGCATTTAGGACAAACAACATTCAGTAGCTCTGGCCATTCCACATACTCTACCATGTGGACATAATCCTGTGTTGGTTCATGCTATCAATTGAGCAGTTCATAAGGATTGAACGACATGACATCAAGTTTTTCATGCCATAGTCTGTATGTACATATTCCGTGGCAAGTCCATTGTAGATTAATTTAGACCCATATTTGTTTTTTGTGACCTTTTAAACGTCTTTCTCAATCTCACTAATGGTTGTAGAAATAGTATTCATTGCTTACTGCATTATATTGATCACAAAACAGAATATTGCACTCTTTTTTTGCAATTATTTCATACCATATTTTGAAGATGTAGTAATTTGTGCACAACTATTTGTTTATTCTCTCTTCTTGATTTCTTTCATTTTCTCCTTTTCTCTCTCATTCTTTCACTCATTCTCTCTCTTTCTTCATACAATACCTGTCCCTTTTCCTCTTCATACCATCTCTGTCTCTTTATCTGTCTTTCTTTCTCCTCTTTTTTCTCTTCTCTTTCTTTTCTCCCTCTCCTTTTGCTCTGTCAATCCCTTTTCATCCCATTCTTCATATCTTTTCTCTCTCTCTCAATCCCTACCTTTCCTACTCTGAACATTAACTCTCTGACTCTCCTCTCTTTCTCCTTCTCTCCCTCTCCCTCTCCCTCTGCATTTCCACTTCCTTCTCCCATCCTCTGTCCCTTTTAACACCTTTCTTCTTCTCCTTTAACCCCTTCTTCCCTACTTCGGCCTCCTTTCTTTTTCGTTCTTTACTCTCTCCCTCCTCCTTTACTCTCATTTTCTTCTCCACCCATTCCCCATCTCACTCACTCTCATACCCGCTTCCCCCTCCCACCCCTTTCTTTTTCTTCTTCCCCCTTCTTTCCCTTTTCTCTATCCCCTGCCTTCCCCTCCTCTCCCCTCCTTCCTCCCTTCCTTCCCCCTTCCTACCCCCCTTCCTACCCCCCTTCCTACCCCCTTCCTACCCCCCTTCCTACCCCCCTTCCTACCCCCCTTCCTACCCCCTTCCTACCCCCCTTCCTACCCCACTTCCTACCCCCCTCCTACCCCCCTTCCTACCCCCCTCCTACCAATTCCCCTTCTGACCCCCCGTCCCCCCCCCCCGTACCCCCCACAACCCCCCCCCCCCCCCACCCACAGGAGAAGTACCAGGTAGCCAAGATCTTGGATGAGGCCGAAGACCTGCCCGCGATGAAAAGTAAGGACTTTATGTCGCGACTGCTACCCCAGGGGGCTGACTTCAAACGCCTCAATTTCTTTACCTCTTCCCTGGCCAACCTAATCAGTGACAGTCAATCCCTCGACCACAGCCTCAACGACTCCGTCGATTACCAAGCATCCACGGCGGCGGATGATACAGCCGACAGAACAGAGTATGCAACCAAACAGTCAAACATCTTTGCCATGTTTTCGGTGGTTGGCAACATATTCATCCATTTGCCTAGTGTTCTGTTCATGCTGCAAAGTGTAGCTCATGCCGTCATCTTTCATGAGCATCGCACCCCTGTTCATGGTGTCTCCCGCATTCCAAATCTTAGCCAACTTGCATCTCATTCTCATATTTGAATAAATCTTTATGTTGGTATTGGTTCCAGTATCGCCTTCCCTTGTTCATGGTTCCATCTAAATCCCTTTTTTCCCAGCTTGCATCTGGCTTGCATGTCTGCATGTAGTTTATAATTTTCCTGACGTCATTTTGCCAGTTCTTTTGTATGCTTCTGTGCTGCTTGCTACTTTCCTCAAAATCCACTCTGAATGTTCCATTTGTACTTTAATTGCATGAATCCCTCCCTTATGGTTCATCCAACTTGGAAGGCCTTTCTCCCTCACATCGATCATGCCATTCACAAGTTTCGTCATCTTGAACAGGACCATGTACTTCCATTGTTATATGGTTATTTGTTAGACAGTGTAGATCCAATAATAATATTGTCTATATTTCATGGAAAGTAGGAAATCTAGCCTCGAAGATACATCTTTCACATAGTCTATTGATAGAAAGAAAAAGGGAATACTTCTACAGTTCTCTTGAGCTCAAGCTTCATGTATCTTGCAGACAATATTTTTGTTTTGACTTTAATTGTGCCATCTTGCATTACCCCAAGCACTGTCATCACAGCATTCGTTTTGGAGAAGCACTTAAATATTGATTGATCATCAACCTTATTTGCTAAACATCTTATACAACTAACGTTGTTACATTCTTTGTAAATTTGCTGTGATTTTACTAACCAGTTATCTAATTCTCTCTATATAAATTGAAGTGGTGGTCTGGTACATAAGCCTTTCATATTAGCATTCAAACTTTAAAATGATCTTTGCATGTCTTTCCTATGTTCACTCTCAACTACATAGCATACATAATTGAATAGAATATTCTTTCTCTATTTGACATACTTTTAGGGTGAAAAAAGACAAGGAAAGAGTGAAAAAGAAGAGATGATTTTTTTTAATTGCTTTCATCATATTTAAGTCCGACTGTTCTTAGCTTCAGTTATCAATATTTAAACCAAAAATTAATGTGAAGATCTGGAAAAAGAAAAAAAGGGTGCGGTGATGGAAGTTGTAAACTAGTCACAGAGTAGTTATACAGAAAAAAAGAAAGAGAGAGAAGTTGTACTGAAAATGAATATATAGACAGTTTTGCCTGCAGTTTTTATTCTCATTATCAATGCATGACTATCTCACCCAACATATACATGCATGGCTATTTTCATGCTTAAAACATAGCATTTCTGTATTCCGATTTACTACTTCAAAGTTCAGAAGAGCTTTTGTATTATATCTAACAAAATTATTGTGTGCAAGTTTTGTTTTCAGTACATTCTGAGATTTTAAGTAAGCTTTACATCCATAAACCTTTTGAGCTCTGGTGTGGTTAGAGTTGTTTATGTGCAAGCTTAATGATTATCTGCAATAGTTGATATATACATTGCATTATATGGTAAATGTATATAAGTTTGCCAATATAGTTGTTCCATTTGCTATCAAAAATGTCTTTTCAAAGTATCTAGAACGGAGTGCACACATGTACTTCTCAGTGCTATGTGTCCATACATTACAACTTGAAACACTTTTGCTTTTGAATGATATATCCCTCTACTAGAATGAAGACATATATGTGATGACAGTGCTTCAATACTTGACTTCTTCTCAATGCAAACTTCCTTTATCACAGCACACTATGCAATGATTGAAATATTATATCTTCTTAATGCTCTATTTTTGTCTCGCCCACCGGAGGTGAAGGCGAGACTAAGGGATCCAAATGGCGTCCGTCCGTCGTCCGTCCGTCGTCCGTCCGTCGTCCGTCCGTCGTCCGTCCGTCGTCCGTCGTCCGTCCGTCGTCCGTCACAAATGTTAAAGTTTACCTGCAAGACTCTCTTATGATCCATAACTTGGTAACTGTTACAGCAATGGCAGCCACACTTGGTTGATAGAAGCACTAGGGGTATCTTCATGTTATAGTGTTGTCAGAGGTCATGTGATGATGTCAAAGGTCATTTGAGGTCATATATTAAAGAGTATGTGCAAGACTCTCTTTTTCTATGTTAAAGTTTACCTGCAAGACTCTCTTTTGACAAATAACTTCACATAGGTTGCTTGGATTACAACCTAACTTGGGTCATAGATGCACTGGGGGTACCTTCATGCTATGGTACCGTTGGAGGTCACAGGATAAGGTCAAAGGTCATTTGAGGTCATACGTTAAAGTTTACCTGCAAGACTCTCTTTTGACAAATAACTTCACATGGGTTGCTTGGATTACAACCTAACTTGGGTCATAGATGCACTGGGGGTACCTTCATGTTATGGTGCCGTTGGAGGTCACAGGATAAGGTCAAAGGTCATTTGAGGTCATACGTTAAAGTTTACCTGCAAGACTCTCTTTTGACAAATAACTTCACATGGGTTGCTTGGATTACAACCTAACTTGGGTCATAGATGCACTGGGGGTACCTTCATGTTATGGTGCTGTTGGAGGTCACAGGATAAGGTCAAAGGTCATTTGAGGTCATACGTTAAAGTTTACCTGCAAGACTCTCTTTTGACAAATAACTTCACATAGGTTGCTTGGATTACAACCTAACTTGGGTCATAGATGCACTGGGGGTACCTTCATGTTATGGTACCGTTGGAGGTCACAGGATAAGGTCAAAGGTCATTTGAGGTCATACGTTAAAAAGTTTACTTGCAAGACTCTCTTATCACACATAACTCATCACATGTTGCTACAATGGCAATCAAACTTGGATGATGGATGCACTGGGGGCACCTGCATGTTATTGTGCTGTAAGAGGTCACATGATAAGGTCAAAGGTCATTTGAGGTCATACATTAAAGTTTACTTGCAAGACTCTTGGTGAAGGCTTTAATACAAAACAAAAACTGCTGTGAATAATATGATATGTGATCTGCGTCCGTGTCGCGGGTGCCTGGCAACATTTTGCACTTGAAAGAATATTAACTTGAATTTTAAAACTATACATAAATACTCAGTGCAAGGTGGCTGAAGGATCACAGTGTTTTGTGTTCTCTTCAATTTTACGCATACATTTTACTTTTACGGTTATATGCACTATTCAATTTGCCATAAAAGGTTTTAATCACTAATGCTTTTAAGAAATGTTTCTCTAAATAATAAGCTCATTATGACACTACATTGTACAAATCATCTAGAAACCCTCAGCTGGACTGCAACCACAAACATATTTAACCTTCCCACATATACAATATCAATGCCATAATATTACTCATATCTGTTCAAAATTGTTGCTTTTAAACTCTCTCTAATCATTCACTTTTCCCCTGACAGGTTATCAAGTCTCCAAAAAAATTATTCTACTTTGTTCACTTTACATGCATGCCTTATTACAATCATAATGTTCAGCATTATTCATGTCTGTTGACAAACTTTCTTATATAAACGTATCAATTTTAGAAACTTTATTCCATGTTTAGTTTTCAACTGCAGCACTAATTTTAACCTTTTTACATTTCTATGCCCCCCAGAGACAAAGTTTACTTCGCCTCTATTGTGCAACTGATAATCATCCTGTTTTGTCTTTGTCTAATCTAATAGAACTTGGTGGAGGCTTTTTATTCCATCTCAAAGAAGGGGGAAGGTGGGGGAGGGGGAGTAGATAGAGGAAGTAGCATTGCGTGAAATAGCCCTTCTCATTCATGGAATGTTACATTCTATGGCAGATATTTCACAATCAGCCAGGGATACAATTCTTTTGCGTAGCAACGGAGATCGCGATATTTCTGGTTATTTTCGCAAGTGGGCGAGACACAATATTGCTAATGCCTTGTCTTGGAATAATATTTCACATGAATTGTTTTTGGTACAATAACTGATGCCACTTTTCTTTTCATGTTTCTTCTTTTCATTATTGTGCTTAATACTTACTACTTCAAACTTACAAGCATGTATTTACAAAGCAGACTTACATTAAATTATTCATTCATAAAATGTTACATTCATTAAATGCAAAATTGGCTGTTACACAGAGAAAATGAGATGTAATATTCTAAATTGGGTCTTATACCATTCTCATATACCTACCTCAAAACATATTTGAAGAGAAGATGCTGGCTAATATATTAAATTGTGTCACAAACAAGATATTTCTCTCTTTTACGTGAGCAGCCTTCACCTTGTACTAGATACCACAGCTATAAACCCAGTGCACTTTTTATATTCCTAATGTATTCTACTGTTCTGTTAAGCACATAGAGACATGCAATTCTGCCTATGTTTTATGCGCTATTTAAACAATTTTAATTATTTTCATTATTAAAGGCAAGGATGGACTTTGTCTTCAATCACACCAAAACTTACTGCAGTAATACTGAGCCCTCTAATCAGTAATGTTGCTTAAAAACACTTAAAGCCATTTACTTTTATCTCAAGGTCATACAAGCTTGACCTTCAAGTCTGAACAAAATATGAAAGAAAGAAAACAAGTCTGCTTTGTGAATACAGTTCTTCTGCATACTTTCTTTGTTTTCTTTTCCTCTGTTCTCTTTCCACATTAAGCAGCCTTCCAGTTCGCAACCGCTTTGCCTCTTTCTCCAGTGAAGAGATCACGTACTAACACAAGGGAGTCTCGCTCTGTAACGTGTGAGATAAACTAACATATAGTACTCTTTAAAGATAGCCCATCCCTTTTGCAGACCTAATTCTGAAAGTTCCCTGACTTTGTCATCATTTGAGAGAGAGTGGCTATGTAACCTTTCCCTGGAATCGACAAAAGTGTAATATTCGGGTTTGAGGAAATAATGTTCAATAATCGATCGAGCTTTCTTTTTTCGTACCACGGAAATAATCAAATCTCAGTGAACACTAGTGAGATTTTCATTTATTCTTCAGGAGTTATTTTTATTTTTAAAACCTTTGACCTTAAAATTTCACAGTTGGTATCCCAAAGATACGTGCTAAATATGTGCATGAAGTTTCATGAAGTTTGCAGATGTTTGTAAAAGGAAAGGGCCATCTTTAACTCTTTATGTGCCATTGAGATGTTTTTGCACTGGGGATACACACCATTCCCATAGGGAAGCATAGAGTCTGGCAGAGAAGGAGTTAAAGTAACAATACACTGAATATCTGAATACTATACCGGCTGTGGACTTTTCATTTATGGTACTCTTTCGGCTCCTTTGATGTATTTCTTCAGAAGAATTGCATGTAAATACTGTAGAACAGTATTTTGTCGGAGACACAATCATTTAAAGCAATGAAGAGTATTTCCTTTGGATATTTTATCCTTGTGGTCTGATGATCATAGAC
The DNA here is from genome assembly GCA_963669155.1 of Arbacia lixula. Classification (NCBI taxonomy): domain Eukaryota; kingdom Metazoa; phylum Echinodermata; class Echinoidea; order Arbacioida; family Arbaciidae; genus Arbacia; species Arbacia lixula. Next base: position 6,636,290 of record OZ022582.1, on the reverse strand, counting down.
CACAATGAAAGCATTGTTTGGTTCGAAGGGTGGTCATTAGGTCTTAGCTGATGCATTCTGGGAGCAATCGTGGTACAGTTTTTAGAGCTACTCAATTCCCTGTCACTTTAAGTCCTTGCATACAAACTTCTCCCAAAACCACAGATATAACACCATGTCTTCTAAGCTTTGTATGTGGTGGGTTATATTTTCACATTTTGGTCTCTCATAGAACACCCACTGTAATAATCTTAAAGCACAATTTGTTAGTACGAAAAATCAAATGTAATTTTACATTATCTGGCATAGAAATATGCTGACTTTTCTTCATGTTGGTTAACCCTTTGTGTGCCAGATGAATTGCAGTCTCTGTCAGCTGCTCTATGGGATTGTGTGTATTATTTGTGAAAAAAATGTACACATGGCACACTAAGAGTTAAACAGTATATGAGTTGGATTCTTCAGTATTTTTCATCTGCGCAGAAGAAGTATCAGTTTTCCATTATATTTTATTAGGTGTACTTGCCAAGGAATGGCACTGGGATGCAAAATGTCTAACAGCAAAACACACCAGTAGTCCTTACCACTCTTTTTAATGCAGTTGTCAGTACTTCAGTATGGATTGATAAGAATTATCACTGTCCCTCTTTTTGGAGCAGCTAACCTCATAAATACATATGCAAAATTTGATAGTTTATCCTACTGAATTTATTTTATTCTTCATACCCATATTTGTAAAGATATTTTCTTAGCCTCGTGCTGAAATACCCTTGTACATTTACATATCTCAGAAATACTGTTTTCAGCTTAGCATTTTAATAGTAGGACGTACTGCCAGGTTCTTAAGAATACCACAAATATATCAAATATAGTTTTCTTTTAACTTGTTTACATTTCAATGCATTACAAGTGCATACAGTGAAAAGAAATGTGTTCTCTATTCTTAATGTTTCATATTAGTGCTTGCTGTAAAATTTAAAGGAACAGTTATGCATGTCTTTTCAGTGACCATGTTGGTGACTGTATGATAGTATTTGTGTTATTTTGTATTATTGTTTATAGAATGGCCGTTTCCCCTTTTATCTTTTTGCATAGAATATGCATAGAAAGCATTTTGTGTCAGATATTTGCTTTTTTTGTCCAGAACTTGAAACAAGTCTTATTCATTTTCAGCAATTTTGCTATTCAAATTGTAAATTAAAACAATTATTTTCTGATTTATACCGCATTTGTCTTTAAAATTACTCTGCCATTTTTTCATCTGTAAAGGCTTTCCCTTTGTCATTCCATGGCGATCGTGAACTCTATCTATGTAAAATGTCCTTGCTTTCCAGATGGATGTTATGTTAATGTCCTTCACGCATCTATCCTAAGCTCATTAACAATAATTCTAATCAATACTCAATATTTTGATACTGTGCTGAGGAAATGACTTTTTCAGTCATACATGTACCCTGATTTGTGAATTATCAACCTCTCTCTCTCTGTTGTTTTTTCTCCCACTCTTACTTTTTCTCACTTTCTGTCCCATTCACTCTTTCTCACTCACTCACTCTTTCTCACATTCTCTTTCTCATATTCTCACTCATTGTTTCTCTTTCTTTCTTCTTTCACCTTCTTTCTCTCTCACACTCTCTCTCACTCATTCTCTCTCCTTCTTATGCTTTTTCTCCCTCTGTTACTCTTTCTCAATCTCAAAGTCTCCTGTTTCTGTAAACGTGTATCTATATCCTTCTCTTCTCCTGCACACTGATACATTGATGTATATAATATTATTCCTCCCAATGATTCATTCCTCACACTATGCTACCAATTCTTCCTTTCAGGCTAACCTATGGAGAAAACGGGGACACCTTCATCAGCACCGACGCCCCGCCCTTGCTCCCCCCGGAACCGCCGAAAAGGCGCAAGAAGAAGAAGAAAGGAAAAAGCCCTCGCCCCGTCGATCCGGACCAACCCCCGAATCTGCCTCCCCTCCAGCCCCATTCGGTGTACTCCATCCACAATCCCAGTCTGGCGTACCCCCCTAACTACGGGTTCCACGCGACGCACATTCCGGAGCACAGCTTCAATGACTCCACTGTGTCCCAAGGGGTGCAGATCGCTTACCCCTTGCCGGTCCGGAACTCTTTTCAGGGTCCTTTTTAGAGGATCTTGGAGCCCCTTTTATCAGAGAGACGTTTTAGTTGTCTTTTTAAATATAAATATCAACTCATACATTCCATTGTGTAATGTTCGTCAGCTACTGCAAGTGCTTTTGATGAAAATAAAATCCACTCATCAGGAATGTTTTCACATATATGCAATCTAAGCTATATCATTCAGTTACTGTAAGAGTTAAGCATTTGTAATGTGGGTTATGGACCGGTCCACAGGCACACATAGGGGTGTTTGATAAATTGCAAGCATTTGTGTCCCTCATCGATTCATTTTGTCCGCAGTGCTCAGTACAGATCCTAGAGGCTTCTAGAAGTATGCAAGAAGCAGAGGCTGAGTTGGTAATCTCTCAGGTTCCCATGGGTAGGTCAATGTTCATAAATGCTGAAAAAATACTTTGTGTAGTCAGAATGTAGTAGTTCCACAAAATTGCTCAGGCAATGTTCCAGTAATATGTAATGTAATGTAATGTAATGCTCATTTTAAACTGAACCTCAATGGGAAAGGGGTTGGGGGGGGGGGGGGGAGGGCGTGAAGAGGGGGATGCGAGTACTGTTAGAAACCCCCTGTTCTCATTTTTGTCATGTAGGGTGCTGAGAGGAAACTCTAGGAGAGGACCCCACAATTTGTAGACGGGGCCTTGTCTATTATGCAAATTTAACAAGAGAGCTGTACATGTATAAGAGGCTTGGGGGACACTTCCGCTAAGTCACTCAGGGCAAATTTTAATTGGATAGTGTCACTTATTGTAACTGCTCATATGAAACTATCAACATAGATATTGACCGATAAATTGAAAGAGAAATATAGTAGTGGCTCAAATGCAAAATAACATGGGCTCCATCAGACTATGTGTATCAAAATGCAAATTCATGTTGTCTTCATCTTTGATATTTTGTATTGCAGACAGTACTTTTTATACAGATATCAATTTTTATCACACAACCATGCAAGAAAAAAAAGCTAATATCGGTTATGAGAAATGGTTAATAAAGTTATTATATTCAATGAACTATATCACTTAAAATCAGTAGAATTTCAAAATGTAGATATATTTTGATTTCTACCTCAAAGTTCTTTTTATAAATAGGGTGTGAAACTGTAGCTGAACTTTGATAATGGTATGTTTGGACCTAAAATATTTGTCAAGTACTTATTTTATAGTACCAGAATGTGTCTTCAACAGATATATATATATATGCATATCTTAGAGGTGAGCGACTTAAAAAAGTGTGATATGTTAGGTTAATCCTTGGCCTTGTAAACCGAAAGTAAACGTTTGAGGTTGAATTGAGTATCCCTTCAGTATGCAACACGATCATACTATTTAATGTGGACACTGAAGACATGTGTGTCTTCATTTTTGTTTCTCCCTAGGTGCATTTTGTGGAAGAGTCTCAAGAGATAGGGGCATCGTTACAAAGAATAATCTAATACTCCCAAATGTGCCATATTTATAATTTTGTATCAATTTTATAATTTTCTTGAAGTACAAAGTCTTTTGATTTGAGCAACCAACAGATTATATTATCTGAGGTAAATTGATTATGATTTTAAGCCGTTGGTACGTCTTATACTTTTTCACATTAATCAATTTGATTTGTGGTGCTCCTATATCTTATCTGGATTTTATTTTGTTTAACTCGACATTCCATTGATTACCAAATAAACTTGTAATTTATTTTGGAATATCTTTTCTTCATTTGGTGCCAAAAATGCATTTATTCTTTTAAACCTTGCATATGGGATATGAGTGTTCTTTAGATAAATAACCTCCCTTGATTGTTTATGGAAAGGGAGTTTTAACATCATTAACATGTAAAGTACTAGCAAAAATGTAGAGTTTGTTGTATTCACCTTTGTGTTGTTGTGCTGTTTACCTTTGAGATGTCTAATGACATCTCCTTTTTGTACTAATCGGACTGAAAATGGGTACTCGCCTTGATGAGAGCATTTTATACCGGTATCATATTTTGAAGAAAATAATAGTGTGTGAGCAAATTCATTATCATATCAATAAAAATGTGACATGATATTCTGTTGAAGATTAACTGCCAAAAATATTTATCTCTATTACATCCAATAATATTTTCAACGGGTATGTGATTATCATAAATAAACAAAACTAGAAAACCTTGATAATTGTAATCGGGCATAAAAAGTTTGTACTAAAAAGCTCAGGTACATGAATTTTATTAAATATTTAATAGAGTAAATCAGGACTACCATTAGTTCTATCCATATCAAAGTTAGGCCAAATTATACAGACCAATATTGCACTTTTGAGAGCACTTAGTGGCAGCTTTGTAGTATTCAATGTTTTGTTAGCATGCCTTGATCTTATATGCTATTTTTCACCTATACATGGGATGTATATATATATATATATATATATTTTTTTTTTTTTTTTATATATGTCATGTATTATATATTGCCAATGAGATGTTGAAATGAACAATCAGTTGTATACTTAATGAAATTGTACTTCATGAATCAATTTCTCTTGTAAAAAATGTATATTTCATATTTGTATATTTTGAAGGAGGTGAATGTGTTTTATTATGTGCAGAAATGTTGAATTCTGATTGAAATCTGTCTGACCAATGTATTCACAATCAATATTTGTAATCGAAGATGTAAAATGATATCACTGTGTAATTTTGTTGTTTTTTCTCTCTACAATACCACTAATAGTCGTCTTTACATTTTCATATTTGTTTCTCTTCAGGCACACAGATCTTTAACACATACAAGGAATATAATTTTTGGTGAATTAAGGAAGAACTTCTGTTTGTGTCCTACTAATGAAAGTGCATTAAATGAATTCACAATCACTGTTTTAATGCAATATGTATACAATACCACTTTGTATAATTTGTTTGTATTTACAAAATACTTTCTGTCTCTATTTTTTATACATATATTATTTTCTTGTTACAGATGCAGCCCTTTCCCAAAATAACAAATGTAGTTTCTTGGACATTAAGGGAAATATGCACGGTTTAATTCTAACATTTTCTCATGCCTTCAATTCACTTTGAATTTTATAAATCTGTAAATGTTTGTTTATATTTTCAAAGTACTTGCTTAAGTGTGTGATAGCTATCTTTTCAAGCCAACAATTCAAATAGCAATGACATTATTTTTTGCACAAATCATTAAAGCATTTCATAAGCTTCTGTCAGTCTCATATGTCAGCTCAATGTGAAATCTATTTTGTAAACATGTATTGTATGTTTAGAATTAACTTCAAATGTTGCACATAATGTACAATGAAATGACAGGAAATGTTCATACCGTTTTCTGTCAGTAGATGGATATGCACTTGTGATAACAGTGTTTACGTAAAACTTCATTTGTGTGTGCTTTTGAAAGCAGTTCATTAATTGTTGACATGACAAATGTGATTTCTAGTGTATTATATGTGCAATCTGAATTTGTAGAAAATCACCTTGAATGGTAGCAAAGCTTTCACAGAATTGTATTATGGAACTTTCTAACAGATGTGTCTTATGAATGAAAATTGAGACATTAGATACAAGTCTGTGAAAATCTGTGAAAAGTAGTTTTTTTAGTTCTATGTATTTTAATGTCATTGTTCAAAGAGAAATGTTTTGTGGAGGTAATACTTTTAGCTCCATATATATTTGAATTAATTGTTCATAGAGAGGATATGTGGATTTCATTTATTTAATTGTTTCCTGGGGAATGGTTTAATAGCACTTGTAACCAAGTAAAAGAGAAAAAAAAGTAATTATTAATAAGGTACTTGAATCGGTTATTGTTAATAGAATGGTGCATCATTTTGTTGTGCCCTTACAATTTTAAACATGTGCCATGATAATAAAATCTTCTAATTTGAAGACAAAGCATGAAGAGCAATATTTTTATTTTAACCCCTGATAACTATTCCCAGGCAAAGAACAAAGAAGCGACCCAATACACAATGCCTCAGAAAAGAAAGAGGTGATGTGGAGAATCTTGGTCAATAGTCAGATTCAAATATGTTTGGAGTTCAATTTCGAAGCAGTCTTTATGTTAGTTTCTTTGGAGGGGAAAAAGACATGAATTATTTTCATTGTGTGTGTAAATGATGCTTTCAGAATAAAAGCCTTAACATGGTTTGTTATGAAATATATTCCACTGTCCAATTTGTATTTGTTTTTTCTGTTTAATTATTTAAATTATATTAGCGCAAGCGCACACGTTACAATCTCCAGGGAAATATATATTTTATAACACTTACACAAGACTATTTTTAACTTTAGTTTTCGAAGTTTTAAACCGAATATAAATGGGATGAAACGGAGGTAGAAGAAGAGGGTAGGTGGTGATTGAGATTTGTGAAGTAGTCACAAAGTAGTTATGAAGAGAAAAGAAGGAGAAAGGAGTAAAATGTGGAGAAGTTATAGTAAGTTTTGCAACTAACTATAGGTTTCTTTCAAACTCTAAAAGAGAGAGTATCAGTCTCGACGCGTTTCGGGCAGTGTGCTCTGTCCGTTATGCGGAGAATAATTCTCTCTCTCACACACACACACACACACACACACACACACACACACACACACACACACACACACACACACACACACACACATACACACACACACACACACACAAACAAACACAAACACTCCAAACACATAAACACACATTTAAAGATGGGGTCCATGTTTACAAAGGTAAATATAATGCCCTGTATAAACTCACTAAAGTTTTAGTTTTAGTTTTTATAGTTTTTATATTCTGTGTAAAGTTCTTGAACGGCATTTTCTTCTATGTACCATGGTATACACATAGCCTTGTATTGCGAGTCAGGACAAAGGAATGTGCATATTCATTTATAAATCAGACATGTAGCCATCAAATCATATTATCATAGGTATTCGAGGTTTTTCTTTACAACGCAGTCATGAGTGGTTGTGGATGGGGCGTGCTGCTTTTTAAGTATACATGAATAGGAAAATATAGGTCTACTGTTGACTACTTTCCGATTACAATACTGATCAAAGGAGTTTGGCTGGGCATGTACCGACGGGTTCATACAATACACGAAGCTTGAACTCTGATTCTGTACTGCTTAGTAAAGAAGCTATATGTTTCGGAATAAGCCTAATTGGCTCTTTTATTATTTTTTTTTCAATAAAGCAAAGTCAACCTACTTTCAAAAATAAAATCAGATGACAAATGTGCTGTTCCTTAATTGTAATTACATGTATAATACAAATTTAGGATGCCGGTATTGTAACATCACATCATATAATCATTCAGCTTATATAGAAATTAAGAAAACGCTTCCTCTCCCTGTTTTTTTTCCTAGATGGTAATTTGTAGTAGGCCTATATGAGTCCTTCAACAACATGTAATCTAAAAATAGGTCGGGGCTTTCTATACGTAGCATATAGGCCTAATAGTGGGGTGGATAAGGTGAATAATTGTGCACTTTTTGAAAGCACCAAATTTGGCACACATGTTCAAAATCATATTTGGAACAATATTAGATACAGAGGAATCTCAAAATATTTTCAGGGGCACCTGGGGGCAGCCCCACTATTGTCCCAGAGGCCCTTGTAATATGTTATTTATACTGCTTTTCGAAAAGGTACAGGGGGGGGGGGGGATTCCCTTTATTATTTACTTTTTCTCAAAGGTACATGACTTTATTTTAACCAAACTTGGAAGAAGTCACCTCGGAAAAGAGGACCGAAGGTTGTAAAAATGGGATATATATATATCTAAAAACTAAATGTTAGATTTCATCAAAACTCAACATATTATTCTCAGGCAATGGGAAAAATTTGTTACAAATGGAGATCCCATCTGACATGAAGTAGCCAACCCCGCCCCCTCCCCCTGTCCCCTCGCCTACCACCTCAGAAATGCGCCTTGCGGTACAAAATGTTAGGAAAAAGGAGCGTTTTCTTTAGTGTATCCAAACTGTACAGTAACCAAGGATAATCTAACGTACACACGTAGTCGCGTACTCATCTGATGAGGGGCCAAGGAGGACCCCCCCCCCCGAAATAAACATGGGGCCTTACATGTCAACTACTCTCTTGTTATCATGGGGTGACTTCGTCCCCCCCCCCCCCCCCTCATGCATTCATTAATATTTCATTTTTTTTAAATTTCGTTCGTTTAACTTTTTCTACAAGCACTAATAGGTAGCAGTGAAAAAATAAGTGCTCAAAATATGAAAGAACAGTGATGCAAATACTATTTCCGTATGAAATAACTATAATGGAAAATATAAACAATATAAATGTAGTCAATCAGTTTTCAAAATGGCCACCAAAATTTGAATAAACAAAATACAAATTATCACATCACTAAATGATGTATGATAGTTTTGATTCTGAAAACGCTCGATAGAATAGAAATTCGTAAACAAAATTAGTGTCAACGGGAAGATATGCGCTAATTACATTATGTATGTTAAATTAAGTGATGCAAATAAATGCTGTTATTTTTTTTGATAGATTCATGGTGATATTCTTTTCATATAATGCAAAGTCATGTTCCTCTTCAGGAGCTTCCCAGTCCTTCCTCTGTATAGACTTGGTCCATCGCCTTACCGTGGAGCCTACTACGTGGTAGGGTCCATGGTATGGCGATGGACCAAGAGTTCTGATAGACATTTCTAGCCATTATGGACATAGGCACCAGTCCTGAGGCCTCAAAAACTAATTTCATGTGGGTGTTCCAAAGGCTGCAAAACAGCAAGATGCAAGTGCAAAAAGGCAGAGCTTGCATATTCAGCCCTTTGTTCGTGTCAAGGAGAATGTTCATCATAAATGCTAAAAATGTTTATATATTTTTTTTTTATTCTAATGGAAAATATTCACAAACAATATAGATCAGATCAAAATCAATTCTTTGAGAGCCCCGGACAATCTAAAAAATCTATAAAAAAAACTAAAATGTACGTTTGATATCTAAGATAGTTTTTAAGGTCATGTTCCATCCTTTTTGTAGCCAATGCTTGCAATTTGGACAGAAAGATCAATGATAAAACATCAACCTCCAATTTTTTTCAAACATGATATCGAAATCAAATTAATCAATCATTTTGGGCCATATAATGTTTTGGGGTTGGTTTCAAGGTCACTCTTTGTGATTTTGCCACTATACATTGCCAATAATCTCTTTTCTTATTCATGCCCTCACTTTGAACATATCTCGATCAAATGAAACAAACTGGAGGGGATAAAGATTAATATATTAGATTAACGGATATCTTGGAAAATGGCGCCTCAAAAAAAAATCTTTATTGCTTCTATATTGTAAAATTGCCTAAATGATTATTAGAAACCTTTGTACCAAATTTCGTTCTTGTAGGTTATAGTAAAACAGAATAAAGATAGAAACATTGCGTCTTGGCAGACATTTTGGACGCCTACTTAAAAAATGGCATCTTAAGGACACATGTTTTACGGTAGCCCGTCCCTTTTGCAGATCTACTTCTGAAAGTCCCTGACTTTGTCATCATTTGAGAGAGAGTGGCTATATAACCTAAGGATGATTCCTATCAAGATTTTTTTTTTTTTTTTTTATCAAGTCCGGCCGTGCGTTTTCGAAAAGAAGTGAAAATAACACATATGGCCCCTGGGGCACTTTGGGGGCTGCCCCCGGGCGCCCCTGAAAATATTTTGAGATGCCTATATAATATTGTTCCATATATGATTTTGAACATGTGTGCCAAATTTGGAGCTTGTACACAAAAGTGCACAATTCTTCTCATATTGTCGCTTGTTAATTAACCACCCCACTATAAGTATTTTTGTATTGGAAAATGGAAAGGAAAGACAACTATACAATTCGAAAATATTTTGCTTTTACGTAGATATTTTGAATCCTTAAAGCGTCTTACAGATTGCCCCATGGGCCTCGATTGGCGGCCACTTTGGATTGTTTTTGCATGGAGAACAACGATAGCGTTTTGTGTTTCACTGCTCATTTTATGATATGCATTTTTGCTCCGAGATTTATTTGAATGGTTGTAAATTAGACTTCTCTGGCCTCGGCTTCTGGCTTCTTTTCATATCCCCTTCCCCAGGCCTCCTCCCCTCCCCCCCCCCCCCCCCCCCCCCCCCGTTTTGTGTTTCACTGCTCATTTTATGATATGCATTTTTGCTCCGAGATTTATTTGAATGGTTGTAAATTAGACTTCTGGCCCCGGCTTCTGTCTTCTTTTCATATCCCCTTCCCCAGGCCTCCTCCTTCCCCAGGCCTCCTCCTCCCCCCCCCCCCCCCCCCCCCTCTTCCCATCCCCCTCTCCATGTCGGCTTCTCTGAACGGATTCCGCCAAACCACCACCCCATTCCCCATCCCCCGGGCCCCACCCCTCCCCCTCCACCCCCCCCCCCCCCCCCCCCCCCCACACACACACACACAGACTAGACTATTGTATGCACACCTCAACCACAACCGCCCCTGTAGTTAACGCGGCCGGGGCGGTCGCGGTCGCGGAATGACATAACAAGGGACCGGTTCCGTGCGATCGAGCAGACGTCCGGGAGTCGTATGACAAGACAAAATCATGTTAGTTTTTACGAATATATTATCGGGCCATTCGTTAAAAGGATTGGGCTCATTGCGATTAATGCAATTCAGGAAATTGCACATTTCAGGTAAGTGTTTCGTCCTGTTACAATAAATACATCTCCAAGGAAAGTTTTTGGATTTCACCCCGACTGATGAAGAGATTGCCCCACGCATGTATATTCATGTTACTGTAACGGAACTGGGTTTTCCTATTTCCGTCTATGAGGGATCTTTTGTGGATTATTTTTGTAGACCAACACCAACATACATTCCATGAAATACATGTATTCCTGACAGTCACCTGCATCACGCTCTCTAACAACAAATAAAGACACGGTCACGCCAGTGAATTATGTTGAATACGAAGTCATTGGTTTTACTTGCCTTGTATATCCGAGAGACAGTTTCAGTTATAATGCAGAACAATTCTTATTCAAATCCCTCTCCGCCGTCGCCTAGCTGACTTGCGATACCCCCCGAGTCTCTCTCTAGCTCTACAGGCGCCGCCCGGACACGTCCTAACCTGCTTGTGTCTACATTCTAACTCCCTTCTCTCTACTCCCGGCCTACGCACCAAACCCAAGCGTACGTGTTACTATACCCGTGCGTAATCCAATACCCGTGTGTAATTTGTAACTCCTTCGCCCAGTACGGCGAATGCACACACTTGTACATCATTTCGTGACATTACTATAACTTTTCATGCATGGTCTGACTCAACTCTTTTGCAGGTCATTGTGTACAATTGTGTAAATGCTTAATGCTACAGAAAATGGAAGAAAGTGCTGCATAAGAACTACCCTATAAATATTAGACCTTGAAACTTAGTTTAAACAGAATTAATGATTTTGAGTTTTGGATGCTATAGTCTAGACTTTTGAGTGCATTTACATTTTCAAAGGAAGTTGTGTGATGTGATAAAGTTGGTACGGTAGTTTTTCACATTTTTGAGAAAAGGTTTGTGAGTCTGTGACTGTAAGATTCCATAAATGCTATTGTTAGGGTATAATGCTGATTCCTGCCAAGTTTTTTGACTTTTGCACATGGGCTACCCTGTATTTAAAAGGCGTATACTACTGGGAAGGCAAAAAAGCCTTCAAAATGTAATTGTTAGCAGTCTTCTTGCCAATGGTCTTAAATTCATGTATTGTCTATTTTAGAAGCTTGCGTGAGTGATTAAATAAAAAATCCTCTAAATGTTCGGCCCGATTCCCGAACATTTTGAGGATTAAATCATTAACCATTAATTACTCCATATATGGATCATTTGAGGGCAAATAACTTTCAGCAAGTTTCTAAAATAAAAAATACATGAATTTTAGACCATTGACAAGAAGATTGCTAACAATTACATTTTGAAGGCTTTTTTGCCTTCCCAGAACAGTATTTGCCCTTTAAACAAAGGTTGATATTGTATTATAATGTTCGTAGGTTCAGCATGGACCTCAGAATCAAGGAACACCACCATTCCTCACAGGTATCTCGGCCAGCCGACACCTTACACACATGGCCACCTGCTGCGGGAGGGAGAGGTCACTCCAGGCATTACCTGCCAGGAGTTCAAGAAGCGGAGACGCAACCTGATGTCCGCCATCGCTAGGTCCATGTATGGCGACTGTCCTCATCATGTTGCAGTGATCCTAGGAGCAGACACGAAACTCATGTCAGACGAGATCCCCTACCCATTCAGACAGAACACAGACTTCCTCTACCTATGTGGCTTCCAGGAGCCTGGCAGTGCCTTGATCCTGGAGACCGTTCCAGGAAAGTCCGTCCCGGAGCACAAGGCAGTGCTGTTCGTCCCGCAGCGAGACCCTGACAGGGAACTCTGGGATGGTCCTCGGGCTGGGGTGGAAGGTGCATTGGGGTTCATCGGCGCTGACGAAGCACATGTCATCAGCGATTTCAGCGAGTATCTCCACCAATATGCCAGTCGGGACAAGGTAGTTGTCTGGTACGACGTCTTCACGAACATCAACGACCATCTCCATAAGGAGGTCGTCAGTAACCTGGTGACGCCCTGCAGAAACAAAGGCCACACGGTCAACATCTTACAGCAACTCATGCACCCCATGCGTGTGTCCAAGTCACCTGCGGAACTCAACCTCATGCGGGAGTCCTGCAGTATTGCCTCCAAGGCGTTCATCGAGGTGATGCGATCCACCAAGCCCAACATCAATGAGGCTCACCTGTATGCCAAGATGGACTACGAAGTGAGAGTCAACGGCGCAGAGTTCCTCGCCTATCCACCGGTGGTTGCGGGAGGGAACAGAGCAAACACGCTGCATTATGTGAAGAACAATCAGGCGATTGAAGAGGGAGACATGGTACTGATGGACGCTGGCTGTGAGTATCATGGCTACGCCAGTGACATCACCAGGACATGGCCAACGAATGGAAGGTAAGCTTGCTAACAGGCATTATGTACAACGTTTTTCCTTAACAGTTTACAATAATGATTTTTTTGTAAGGAGTGTAAAAGCAAATGAAATGGATCAGTTAATGATTGTTGCATTTGTCAGATGCAGGCAAACCCCGTTATACCGAGGAGGTCGGGACCCACATTTTTTTCCTCGCTATTGCCGATTGCTCGCTACACCAGTCCAGTATATGATCAAAACATACAGAAAAAAATGCATATGTAGGACTACACAAACAACAACATATTAACCACTAGTACTGTAATCTTTTAATGGCTTTGCAAGCATTCTAAACTGAATTCATTAGCTAGCAATTCACTAAAATATTTCCAGTAGTGAAATGCATCATGATTGCATCAGGTGCGTGTCACAAATATGTGCTCAGGTTTTCTGATGCCCAAGCCGGTGTGTATGAGGCTGTGCTGGAGGTGCAGAAGGCATGCTTGGACCTTTGCGAGGTTGGGACCACTCTGGACCAGGTTCATCACCGGATGTTGGACGGGCTAGCCCAGAAGCTCCAGGAACTGGCCATCCTCCCCAAGGGCATGAACGCCTCAGAGCTCCGCAGGGTAAGAGAAGCGCTTTAAAGGGATAGTTCACCCTGAAATTATTTTGGTTTCAATAAGAGCAGACACATGAAAAAAACATAAGTGAAGGTTTGACGAAAATTAGTCAAAGGAAAAGAAAGTTTTAAAGTTTTGATTTTGTGACGTCATGTGCGAGGTGCTCTCCCATATGTTGTGTAGAACTTTCTTGGAAAATACCAAATCAATTTTGGGAAATATGTGACTGTTTCTGTCTGTTCACTTTCAGGGTGCAAGGAGGTACTGCCCACATCATGTTGGCCATTATCTTGGAATGGATGTACACGACACACCAAGTGTATCCCGTAGCAACCAGCTGCAAGCTGGAATGATCATCACAATCGAGCCAGGTAAGTGGATGTTTACTTCTACAGCAAGATCGTAGTGTGTGTATAGCGTTTGTCCAAAACGCGTACCCTTTCTTCCTTTGCTGGTTTCTTATTCTTGTTAAGTTGAAGTCACCCTTTTTAATCTTGAAGATTAGTGGAAATGTAATCTTCGTGAGTGGTTGTCTCTAAGCATGTCGTGAATTGATGGATTAATTTGTTATGATTGCATATTAGGGAAAAAATATCAGAAGCACCCAACAAATTCTCAGTGAATTGTGTGAAGGTGATAGATGAAATGAGCAATGTTAACTTAAACAAGACTATTCCACATATCTATGTATTTCATAATTTGTCAAGTAGCTGTCACCAACAATAATTTGTGGTACACCTTCCATTCCATCTTTGCTTTTGATTCTTTCTCAGGGAGAACAGCACATGAAGTTTTCTTTTTCTTTAGTCTTTATAAAAAAATTGAGAAAATATGATTACTATTTGATTGTAATGCACATTCACTGAAGTTGTGCTATATTATTATCATTATCAATTAGTAATTAGAATGTTTGATTTAGATGCAGCATTTTCTCTTTCGTTTTCTTCCTAGTAAGTATTTGGTTGGCACACAAAGGGTTAATATTTATTGCATGTTTAGGTCCATACAGACACATCAGTAAACTATCCGTCACCCAACAGAGCTTCATGAAAAAATCCCAGTCTGCAGTCTAGTAGTAAATGATTCAGTGGGTTGTCTGACCATGCTGTAACTACCAACTGACCTTTTATGGCAGACTTGGGGGACATTTCATGAAAGTTGTCAGCACTGACAAGTTGTCTTTCTCTGACAGTTACCATAGTAACAATCAGAGGCTAGTGCCTCTCAGCCAATCAAAACCGAGGGTTTCACTGAAATTGTCAGCACTGACTATTTAAGTCAGTGCTGACAACTTTCATGAAATGCCCTACTGGTCTCAACGCTCATTCTTTCCTCTGCCCTTCTCCCCAACAGGATTGTATCTTCCAGCAGGCGACACGCAGGTACCTCTGCCCTACAGAGGAATGGGGATACGTATTGAGGACGACGTCCTAATCACAGACGGTGCTCCAGAGGTACTTACCAGAGAGTGCCCGAAAGAAATGTCAAAGATTGAAGCCGTCATGAGCAGATAGCATTATATAAAGACATTTATCCCATGAGGGGCTCTTCATGCCTTATTCTCTAGACATTGGGCTGGTCAAGACATGATTTGAATATGATTTTCGGAAAGTCCACAAAATCTCCTTCAAGATTGTACATGTATTTGAAGTTTGATTTAAGTCCACCTTATTTTTGCCCAATGTTTTTTTTGTTGGTATGCTCAAACAACATCATGAGCAACTGTCAGGATGTTTCATCTTTAAAAAATATCATGTCCAGTATCTTATCTTCCTCAAAAAATGAAACAAAAAGGAAGGACACTACATGTATTAAAAACAAGTGACAGAAAAAAGTATGTTATATCCTGCTTGTGCCAGGCAAGTTGCCACTTAATGAAATATGTGCAAAGTCTGAAAACAAATGCATCAATACCGCAGCTAGAATTCAATACAATTTGATGGAGTGAACATTTTTTTCGTTTTTGTCAGTAATTACCACAATTCAGTGTTCAATTTTTTTCTATTCCTTTCACATGTGCAATGACAAAATCAATGTAACATTGATCATGTAATTTGTGAAAGTTTTGCTTTTCTCCCACGTATTACCATGCTGTTAAAGGGTACCATTGGGCAGAGATTTAGCTCTATTACATCCAATATATATCTCAAATGAACATACAAAACAAGTTTGAGATCCTGAGTTTATTTCTGCATTGCTAGGGAATCGTTCTTAATATCACGTTTCGATAGTTCTGTCGGCGCTGCTCTGATAACAATACCACTTAACCATACTCTAATCAATCGCAATTACAATATATCGCAGCCAGCAAAGAAAATGTCAAAAAAAATATTTGCGCGCGCTGCTCACTATTGTTTCCACTGTGCGATAAATCACTTAGGTACAATAATAACGTAAGTGTATTGATCTAGCAGATGCGCATACAAAGTGGCGGGTGGAACATCAAGATTATTGTTTTTAAATACCGTTTTAATTACCTGAATTGCTCTCAACTTACAAAAAAATATCAGGCCCCACAAAAGTATGATTGATATTCAGTTCTAGTACCAAAGCAACATAGCATGAAATTGGTTTTGTTATGACTGGTACTTCTACTGATGGACGTGAATAATGTGCAAGATACCCACTGAAAACGATGCTCAAGGCACTTGCAATGAATTCTTGATAAGCATGTGCATATCAAAGAAACATTCTAACACAGTACAAGCTGAATAATGCTGCTGAATTAAAACAAAAAAGTTACAGTTAGGTGTATTGAGTTGCCAGATTTCATACAGCATGTTACATGTATTTGTGTATGCTTTTCACCAAGGTGTTTTTTTAATTTTTGTTTATGAAGATGATGTTTTCTATGGTTATGAATAAATAGAGTTTATTATCAGAGGAAATGTATTGATGTATTGCCGTTGAGTACTGATTGAGACTCATGTAAAGATGTTTAATCCATTTTTCTCTTTTTTATGCATTCCTGCAAAACATATTATGCTAAATACATTACACATGAATGAATAAGTGAATACATAAATATACCTCACGGGAAATATAAAAGTCAACAACCTCGTTTATTCAGCAGGGTAATCACTCTTCAACATAAACATCAATAGATTTCTTTGGAAATTAAAAAAAAAATGAGTACAATGATAATAATAATAATACATGTAATTAGATTTAGAGTAAGCAAAAAGGAAAGTATTTGCTTCAAAGAGCAGCTTAACGGGTGGGCCTACAACATGCCTAAAGCCCACAAATATATGCAGATTCATTCATTAACTTTGCAGGAAATTGTTTGAGTTAAATGCGTGTATCACCTAATATAGTAAAACATCATGTTGATTAATTCTACCATGTATTACATTTATTATACCTCGTATTCGCACCCAGACATATGGACACAGATTCGTTTTCATTTATTGCTCTAACCCTCTGGAACAACCTGCTACTTCACATCCGGAAGGCAGCAACATTATCTTCTTTTAAAGCTGTACATGAGACTCACTTGATTTCTAATTAGTTTTGTGTTTGTAAGAATGTAAGACATACTTTTGAAATTTTGTAAATATTAATTTAAAGCGCATAGGAAACTTTTATGGCTATAATACGCTATATAAGCTTCAATTATTATTATCATTAAATGTACAGGTGTATTATCAAACGAAGGGGAGTTATTCTATCACTTCAATGAGAACACCCTTGCCCCAACACCAATACATGTACCATCTTACCACTACCATCACCACCACAAAGGCCACACTACCCTCCCATCACGACCAAAGCAACAAAAATATATAGTTGTCAAGTTGCACACAATCAGTCACGCATAACTTTATTTTGTTTGCACTGTGCCTCGAGCAACGGATTATTATGTGTAAATCCTCTGAGTATGCTGTGTAACTTGACCTCACATGATTCTGAACATATCAATGTATGACTATACCTGCACCTGAAAACGCAGCTATATTAATTATGGTACTGTTGAAATTAGAGACGCCCCATGTATTGATTCGACACACTTTACACCATTTGAACAAGATCAGATAACAATTACATGATACATGTACTATTTTCAATAAAAAATAAATAAACGTACAGCTGTTCTATTTCAATGCTAGGTGAATATCAGTCTTCCTTAAAGGTATATTTCACTCTGATGATAAGTTGGTTACAATAAAAGCAGAACCATGAAAGAAACATATTAGTGAAAGTTTAACGGAAATCCGTCAAAGGATAAGAAAGTTATGATCTCTTGCAATTTCAATTTTGTGACGTCACGTGCGAGGTGCTCTCCTTATGTTGTGTGCAGTATAATTCCATAAATTGCTCTTTTTCTGTGTTTCACAACGGAATGTTTTTTTTTTCCATTCAGGTATGTGTGTATATCGTATTTCTACTGATGTAATAAAGCACAGGTAAAAGGTTGCTTTATCATTTTGAGAAAATACACACTTTCAACAAAAACAATGTATACAACATATGAAAGAGCACCTCGCACGTGACGTCACAAAATCAAAACTTAATTTTATTTTGACGGATTTTCATCGAACCTTCACGAATATGTTTCTTTCATGTGTCTGCTTTTATTGAAACCAACTTAATTTCAGGGTGAACTATATCCCTTTAAACTTCAGTCACACACACAACACATACAACATGCCGTCGTGATGCTTTCTTGCGTGATGCTGTCTCGGGGTGTTTCAAGCAGGGGTATTTGTGGTGAAGACTTATACGTGGGGGGGGGGGGGGGGGGTCACCAAGCTGTTCGTAAGCTACGAACGACTGGTTATCCCTTCTTGTGCTAAATGCGATGCCACATTTTGATTGTTCCTGCAGACTGGGACTTAATTTCTAACAATCGTTCGTAAAATTGTTCGTAGCTTACGCACAGCCTGGTGACCCCCCCCCCCCCCCCCCCTCGCGGGACCAGATTATCAATGGAGTGTCGTTCTGCCATGACCATGCATGGATCCCGTTCTAGTTTGGTTTGAAGATACGAACGACTGGTGATCCCTTCTTGTGCTAAATCACATTCTCAATGACTTTGATTCCCATCATGCAGCTGAAGTTCAAATCTGATGTTTATAAATGAAAATTCTTGTTGTTAACAAGACTTTGCCTGAATACAAAGCGTATGATTTGTCAAATTTTATTAGGATTTTTGGAAATTAACTCCTAATGTGTTAAAACAGGGACAAAGTGTGGTATCGCTTTTAGCACAAGCAGGGATCACCAGTCCTTCGTAAAGTCGTTCGTAGCTTAATTAGAAACAGCTTGGTGAAACACCCCCAGGAAGGAATATTAAAAAAATTATTAACATCAAATTAAATGGAATCTGGACCAGTGTGATGATGGGAGAACGTTTTTTTTTTTTTTTTTTTTTTAACCATCGATTACGGCCCGTAATCATGATCATATTTACCTTCAAAACAAAATCATGCCCAGTATCTACTTTTCCAAAATATGATAAACAGGAGTGATATTGCTTCTTACATTTGAAATAATCTCCCTAATGACTGAACTACTATGTTTTAATTGCTGAACACATGCATGCAGTTCATCACGTTTTACTACTGTTTAAATCTTCATTTATGCGCCAGCTACATGTACTTGATATTGTTGAAGTGACAAATCAACTCGGGTCCGTGTTTACATACAGCTACCCATCAAGCATGATCTATTGGTTTCCAAATTAAGTAAATATTATAAAGACAATATTTGATTGCACGCAATTTACTCTATTTTAACTAGATGATTACAACGACTGAAGCTAGTTTCACCATAAATCAACACCTCACAACTGTTGTAGACGCCCAACGGATAGCTAAGAAAATTGTTGCTACGAATTTAGAGGGCTAATATTGCTCATACAGGTACACTGAGAATTCGTTATTTGCGTATAATAGGGGTGACAAAACGCCCACACCGCACATCTAGATCCTTGCAGTAGGGGGCGGGGCAAAATGCATACCCACACCGCACATCTAGATCCTTGCAGTAGGGGGGCAAAATGCCCACACCGCACGTCTAGATCCTTGCAGTAGGGGGGACAAAATGCCCACACCGCACATCTAGATCCTTGCAGTAGGGGGACAAAATGCCCACACCGCACGTCTAGATCCTTGCAGTAGGGGGGACATAATGCCCACACCGCGCACGTCGAGATCCTTGCAAATTGTCCCTCCTTTAAATTGCTGGTCCGAAATTGAGGAAGGCCTTCACAAGTTAATCGTTTTGTTACGTAACGGGCCACGAGTCTTCAGCCTCGACTGTCCTTGATTACGTAATCCCAAGGCTTCGGTTGTGAGCTCGCATTCACGCACGTGTAAAAACCTATTACGTAAACAATGCCTCGTGGGCGCTGATGCATGCCGGGATCGAGAAATTTTCAGGCTAATGAAGACGCTCCGAACTAGCTCGAGCTATTTCGCGAACTAGCTCGAGCTATTTCGCGAACTAGCTCGAGCTAGCTCCATCTAGCCTAAGATTTCTTGGGAAATTTTCTCGACCAAAATAGCTCGCTATTTTGCCTGATCTGGCTAATGAAGACGCAAATAGCTAGCTATTTCGTGATCTGGCTAGCTAGCCGGATCAGAACAAGCTCGCTATTTTGCCCAGCTCGAGCTAATGAAGACGCACCTATTGAGGGCTGACCCAAAGTCACACGATGATAAAGATAGGGTATAAATTCACCAGCAATCCCGATGGGGGGTGGGGGGGGGGGCACTAAGTCAGGAGTTTTAGTTTTAGCTGTAAACCATGGGAGTTGGGTTTTTAGCTCTGAGACGAAAGAGTTCGGTTTCAGCTTTAATTCAAGTAGGTTGGAGTTTGTATTTCTCCGCCTTAGAGTGAGTTCTATACGATTTTCACGTTGGAGTGAGTCGAGAGCCTCTTCTATGCTGATGTACGTGGATCGTTGGTGGCATGCCACGTACGTACGCTACCACAACGGGTGCACCAACGATCGCCGGAGTGGAGTGTATGTGTGCTGGTGAAGATAAACCCACAACGGGTGCACCAACGATCGCCGGAGTGGAGTGTATGTGTGCTGGTGAAGATAAACACATGAAGAGAGAGCAATCCTCCACCCAGAGAAAATCCCGTTACATTAGGGACCAACCACTGCATTTTTGGTTGTGAGTGTGGGAGAAAATAGCCTACAACACGCACCAGGCCGGGGTCAAACCCAGGACCCCCGGCGTAGGCCTATGAGGCGGGAGCTTGCACCACTAGGCCTATATTCAGAATCACAGCGCCCTCGTACGCCTTAATTATGAGACAGCTATAGAGACAGAGAGAGAAAGATACTAGATATATAGAAATATAGATGCATAGAAAGAGAGAGAGAGAGAGAGAGAGAGAGAGAGAGAGAGAGAGAGAGAGAGAGAGGTGGAGAGAGAGAGAGAGAGAGAGAGAGAGAGAGAGAGAACGAGAGGCAGAGAGAGTGAGGTAAAGAGAGAGAGAGAGAGAGAGAGAGAGAGAGGGGATTTGATCCTGCATCCGTCGACCAAAAATGGCTGCTCGGTAAGGAGATTAAAATACTTTTGGTTCTTAGATATTTTTCTGACTCTTAAATGTAAAAACGTTTGTTGTTTACATTCATTGTACCTGAACAATATCATGCATTTTGTGTCCTCATCAGATGGCTGCATGCATCTAGGGCCGGACGGCTATAAACGCTTGGTCGATTGCTTGTTGATGCGTGGTGTTATAAAGTTAGCAGCAGGGCAACCATCCTCTTTTATAACCCTGTTCACCCGTATCCGCTGAGCACGCCTATCACCATAGTCGTCGTCGTCGTCGTCGTCTTCCGATCAACTTCATCATGAGTGCTTGCTTCCAGAGAAAGAATGTTGCCCAGGATTACCTGAAATACCGCCCGACCTACTCGCCGGCAATCGCTGACAAAATCGTGGCATATCTAGCAGAAAAGGTATTATATATTTTCTCTAATCCCTGCATTGCTTTATTTTGACATAAACTTTTGACCTAAAAACCTCTGCGCAACTTTTTTTGGTTATGCAATTTATCAATCCTTGCAAAATTCAGCCACCAATTCGGCTGAAACGAACATGCATGGGATCAAAGAAAGGAGAACGCCCATCCTCACTGAAGTTAGGTTGGTCTTGATAAAAGCAAAAAACATGAAAGAAACAAATGAGTAAAATATTTGACAAAACTCCGTCAAATGATAACAGAGTTATACATTTTCAAATTCTTAAGTTTGTAACGTCACTTGCGAGCTACTCTGGTACACCTTGTATACTATTCTTTGGTGAAAATATCAATTTTCTCAAAAAGATATATCATATTTCACCTGTGCATTTGGTAAGTCCTTTACACATGTTTATATACACACACCTTTATGGTGACGTGACGTGACAACAAAATCACAACTTTTGTTGCGACGTCACGTCACCATATAGGTGCGTGTATATAAAAATATATATTTATATATATATATATATAAATAAAAAACATATATATATATATATATTACAATATACAATATACAATTACATATATCTAAAAAACTAAAACATTTTGCTTGACAATGTATCTCTTTAACAGCAACAACAAGAACAAAACAAAGAAAATTATCATGATACAACATGATTAGATTCATTCTTTATTTTTAGCATGACTTAATGGAAATTGGATACCATGGAGAAAAAAACAACCCTTTTTCCCCTTCAAATTAACAGCTAAACCATATAAAATGAAGTATCGAATAAAAAAAATTGTGATTGTTGTCATGGTAATAAACAATGCAGGGAGACATGCACAAACATATGAAAGCTATAGTCAATGCCGCTTCAGACCCATATATTCTCATTCACTTAATGATGGAACGGACTGACGTGGGATTGTGCCTGTCTGTCTGCAAACCAGTGGTCTGCGTAGCAAGACTACATTGTCATCAAACACCTCGTTAGCGTGTGTGGTAAAGACATCATACATGTAGCTAGGAAAGGCATGTACCGTGACCTTTTACATGCGGTTCACTACACATTAGATATATAGTCTATAATACAAATGATAGGCAATAACATCTAGCAAAGTACACAAATTACATAAAAATACGTACTTTAAAAGAAACATTAAAGAAAAACAAAAATAAAACATACACACAAAACAAACAAAAACATACACAAATTATCAACAGCTAACAAAAGACAAAAGAGTTAGCAATATTTGTAAAATGAAAATGTCAATTATAATGCTCCCATATGAATACTCCTCCCCACGCCTCGTGGACAACTCGAACTACAACACAATCAGTTGTATTTAAAGAAAAGTTAATGATCACAGTGCGTTCATTTGAATATATTTGTATACATCTGATATTCTGTGTATGAACAATATATTATGTTGTTATGTTGTAGTTGCTGTTTTTTTTTATTGTTAACACGGGAATACTCTGTTCAAAAACTTAAAATAGGTATTTGGTGTCCGCTACGGCGTCGGATGAAATTAATGCGTTCCTTGCAACTAGGTCGTATGGCAGAAATAGGTACGAAATTTATTGAGAAAAATGTTATGAATAATAGATAATATATGTTCTTTCCAGCATCCAGACAACTGGGAGCTAGCCATTGACGTTGGGTGCGGGTCTGGCCAGTTTACCCGACATCTGGCGCCTCACTTCGCCGAAGTCATCGGCTTGGATATCAGCGAGGCTCAGATAGAGGCGACCACGTCCGTCACAAACCCAGACAACGTTTCTTACGTGTAGGTTCTCAATGACTGAACCAATTTGGTTCGTTGATAGTTGTGTCGTATGAGTGACAAAATGGGAATTATAAATGAGTAATAAAATATAGATCTATTTAATATTTATTTATTTATCTATATATTGAAATAAATTAATGAGAAATTAATAGATAAAGAACAACAAACAAAACGAATGACAACGATACAAATCCCTTTTCTCACACTGCGTTTCAACGACTTCATCGTGTTTTAATTCAATGATTTTTTGGAGGCTATATGCGCACAATGTGCTTGAAAAGCGATCGATGTATTAGGTGGAATGTTGGCCTTCGTCTCCTTTGTAATTTCCAATGCATTGAAATGTTACATCATATCTTCAACAACGTGGTTTTACTCAAAGCGCTGCTTGGGAGATTATGGGACAAAGGATCTCGGCAGTGTGTCGTATGCTATTTGAACAGTCACAATGGACAAGCCTTTTAAAGGGCCCCTGACAGCCATACAGCTTAAATCTGATTTCTACTTATCTACCTTAGTTTTTAATGGTCATTCCGAATAACCACATTACTTTTGAGCGAAAAATAAGGACGAATTGTACATTTTAAATCAAAACCTGACTACTACTAGAACGATATGACAAAAATAGCGATCTGCAGGCGAGCGTATTAGCCCGTGACGTATGAGGGTGAGGGCTCGGTCGTATGGCAAGCCGTTTTAACATTTATTCCTATTTCTTGATATCACGAATTCGATTTCTTGATATCAAGAATTCGACTTCTTGATATCAAGAATTTGATTTCTTGATATCAAGAATTGCCATTGCTTTACCACACAAAACCATTTCTTGATATCAACAATTCGAACTCTTGATATCAAGAATTCGAATTCTTGATATCAAGAAATGGTTTTGTGTAGTTAAGCAATGGCAATTCTTGATATCAAGAAATCGAATTCTTGATATCAAGAAATCAAATTCTTGATATCAAGAAGTCGAATTCTTGATATCACGATTTCGATTTCTTGATATCAGAAATCTAATTCGTGATATCAAGAAATAGGAATAAATGTTAAAACGGCTTGCCATACGGTCGATCGCGATCGAGTGCAAGCTTGGCTTTCGCGTGTTATTACATAGCTGGCTGTGCGTTAAATTTGAAAGTGATTTTGAGAATATCAATCTTCCGAGTGCCTTTTCTGATTAAATCGTCTTTGAAATTGTCATCAGTTTGACCAATCCAGAGGAATTGATTAATTTAGTGGATTGTCCAACCATGGTGTAACTATGAACTGACTTATTCCCGAGGAACGTGTCGATACCGCTAGATTATAATAGCTGCCTGTATTGCAACTCTCACGACCACGGCCACTCACGGCACTATAGTTGAGAAGTATACATACCTCGGCATTTATTTTATGAATTTGACACGCTAAACCTAATCCTGACCCTAACCACAATTCTCAATCTAGCCCTGACCCCAACCTAATCCTAGACAATCCGTTGAATTCCTCCAAAAAAGTGATTTCTATAGCCATAGCGCCCGTTTAGGCCCTAGCTCCAGAACTGCTACGCGACTATATCCACCCCTGACTAGCCGCGTACGCTAGCTGCCGTGGATACACTTATAGTTGAACTAGCGCCGAGCAGTGAGCCGAGGCTGAGCGAATAATTCGTCGCAATTTCGAGGATTAACAACGAGGTTTACGATCTCTGATTTCCTTTCCTTTTTTCTCGGGGCGTGTGGAGGGGTATACATAGCCGCATTATACTTCGACATTTTGATATTGCAGACTGTTTACTAGGTTGATTATTGTCTTAGCTGTTAAACATTCGTTTGTTTTTGTTTTTGTTTTTGGTTTGTCTTTGTTTTTTGTTTTTTGCTTCGTTTGTATTTGCTTGTATTAGTCTTTTTTTAGTATTAGTATTAGTTTTAAGTATGTATTTGTATGTAATTTGTGTACTCGGGTTTATCTTACTGTATGTCATTTAAACAATGGACTTTAAATATACTTAGGTGTTTTCAACCACAGTTTAAAGGTTATCACACCTCACAAACCATCGGCTTTCTGGTGATGCCTTATATTCATTATTCATGAAAGTTGTTTTTTCTTGTTTGTTAAATGAATAATGAATTGAATTGAATTGAAATTTTGTTTTAATGGTTAAAATATAGTTGAACAAGACGGTCTTTATATATTTAATTCTCATAC
Organism: Arbacia lixula; assembly: GCA_963669155.1. Classification (NCBI taxonomy): domain Eukaryota; kingdom Metazoa; phylum Echinodermata; class Echinoidea; order Arbacioida; family Arbaciidae; genus Arbacia; species Arbacia lixula. The sequence goes on along the minus strand of OZ022582.1, from coordinate 6,610,714 downwards.
CCCCCTATAAAGATAAATAAATAAAGAATTATACAAATATGATCGTGAAAATCATAAGTCAAGCTGTTGTCCGATAAAAAGGAAAGTATCCGCATGTAAAAGTCATATTTATGAAAGAAATTTAAACTTTTATTTTTCTGGCTTGATTGTTCACAACGTTCACCGATCTGCTTGTCTGAAATCCTGCTTCTTTTGAATACAACTTCCTCTTTAAAAAGTATATTCTTTTATAACACTCTTGAATTTTTCGTGTTGATGATTCTAAAATGTTACATTTCCACATTACAAGTGATTGAATTGCAAATGTATTGTCCAATGATGAAAATGACGTTCATGGATTACGTGGGCCTGTATTTTAGTTGATTGAAAGACAAGTACGCCCGAATTCATTTTCGGAACTATAGCCCTTATTATCGGACAATCAACCCTTCGGAATAACAAATCTTTCAGCTGCAACCGATGTTCAATCCCGTATCTGTACTCGATTACCGCCCCAATATACAGGGTAGGGCGAGCCGAGAGCCTCCCGGTAGCCGATAACTCTGTGAGCCTCATCACCTCGGCCACCGCCAGCCACTACTTTGACTGGGACGTCTTCGGGAAGGAGGTCGACCGTGTGCTAAAGCCCGGAGGATGTATGGTGGCGCTCGTGTACGACCTCATCTACATCAGCCATCCCGATGCCGACGTCGAATATAAATTGAAGGAGTGCATAGACAACTATGCCGATTACGTAAGAATATATAAAATTCAGCTTTTTTTTTAAAGATTGGGAGAGTATTCAATTATTTTAATGATGCGATTATGTTTTGTCCGGGAAAGCACATAGAATGGAAACATAAAAAAAAAGGTAATGGAATCTAGTACTCTGGCTTCGAATTCAAATGATGTGGCCACGAGGACGGTAGAAATTTCGGTGGATAAAGCATTTTGCCAATGACAGGATAATATTCTGTTTAAGTCTCAGAGTATGGCAAATAATTCATACAATTCCCAGTAGAGTATCTGGCACACAAATGGTTAAATCACACGAAGAGAGGTATACACAAACTCTTGGTACGCGCAACGTTAAACATGTATTCTTATGCCTTTATTCCATACTTATTTTCTTTAAAATTCATGATTTTTTTTTTAAACGTACGAAAATAAAGGTTTTTCATGCTTTGGCTCATCATGAAAACCCTTCTGTTAGATTTTCCTTCATTTTTCTACAGTGTACTTATGGTAGTCACAAATAACATAAATTCATAAATGCAGTAAATAATGAAAGATTATCTGTTGGAATGGATATTAATGTGACCGAGGCAAAAACAATGGCAGTAAGCAGAACCCAGTTCCAAATGTCACCATTAATATAGGCAATAAACCTAACGACCAAGTTCAAAGCATGACGTATCTAGGGCACATGATTACAGAAAATGCAAAGTGTGACAATGAAATTGCAAGAAGAATAGGTATAGCAAAATCAGCCTTCGAGAATATGGCCCACATTCTTACATCAAGGAAACTTAACTTCAGCGTAAGAGCCCGGCTTATGTGATGTTATATTTGGTCGACGCTCTTATATTCGGCGCTGAAAACAAATCTCAACAGAAGAAAAATTGAAGCATTTGAGATGTGGCAATATACAAGAAATTCACATATATCATGGACACGTACAACATTCAACAAACAAGGAAATCTTGCACGATGAATACCAATAAAAAAACAATTACTCAATACGATTAAAAAAAGAACATGCAAACACTTCAGGCATCTTATAACTGGATAAGAAAGAATGTTTTTCAAAGAGTGCTGTTGGAAGGAAGGTTTAATGGGAAGAGAGGATGAGGGTGATCATGTACTCAGTGCATGGACGACATTAATGTCACAAGGACACACGATCGGGACATGTGGCGGTCCATGGTAGCCGAACTGCTGAGAGCAGACGGCAATTGAGGATGAAAGTGTCATCGTAGTGATGTACGTACTTTGGGCTTGCATCCCGTCAAGATCCGGCTAATTATATGAATAGCCCAATATTGTGTAGCTCTCATTCATGTTGGTGCTATTGATTTTCTCAAATATCCGCATTATGTACTCCTCAACAACTGTATTTACTAACGTATTATCATTCAGTGCATTGGGAATTAAGTAGCCTAGTACCTAAGCTAGGAATTAAACAGAAACAGAAAATTAATCAGATTAAACTATCTTTTTTTTTTACCCGCAGGACGTTGGGTCGTTGTTAGGTAAAAGTACCCCAGATGCGTATTACTCTCTGAGGAGACAATGCCGGGGAGAACAACTCCTTCCCTACGCGGAGCAGAACTCGTGAGTAGCATTATATGGAAGCAAGAGACCGTCAAAAACACGGATATACGTCGTGTTGTAATTCCAGTAACTACACGACCTAAATAATTACGTCGTGTGGTAATTCCACTTGCCACATGACGTAATTATTTAGGTCGTGTGGCAATTCCAATTACTATAGGCATGCAAGACGTAACTATTTAGGTCGAGAAGTCATTCGAATCACAACACTACCTTCATTATTTGATAAAGTGAAAGTGATTCTTTAACGTCGTGTCTTTAAATTGCTAGGCAGTAATTCGTGTAGTAATTGAAATTACCACACTATTTAATTATTTAGGTCCTGCGGCAATCGGAATTACCACACGACGTTATTATTTAGGTCGTGTAGTAATTGAAATTACAACACGACGTATCATCCGTGTTTATGACGGTCTCCTGCCTTCATATAGCATTGCACGATTGCTTTCATGAAGGGTTTCAAGGATTTTGCAGTTGCTGATACAAGATAGATATCAGGACATATGAATATTAAAAAAAAGATGATATCAGGATAGAGGGAGCCCGACTGCTAATTTGAAAATAGAGGGAGACGCAGTCTGTGATTTTGTTGGATATTGCTCTATTAAAGGGATACTTTACCTTTAAGTTAAGTTGGTTTCAATAAAAAAAAAATGGCATATGAAAAAAATACATAACTAAAGGTTTGTTAAAAATCCGTCAAAGGATGAGAAATTTATGACTTTCAAATGTTTGATTTTGTAACGTCACGTGCGAGGTGCTCTTCCATATGTTGTATACAATTTTTTGTTCTAAAAAATGTACATTTCTTAAAAATATATGCATCATTTTACCTGTGGACTTGATACATCATTAGAAATACGTTTTTACGCAAATACCCGTATGATAAATAAATCATTAGATTTCCAAAAACAGAACAAGAGCAAATTATTCATGTACTTACGCAACATGGGAGGGCACCTCGCACGTGATGTCTTAATTCAAAGGCTCATAACTTTCTTATCATTTGACGGATATGAATTTATCTTCAGGGTGAACAATCCCTTTAACATGTAAGTTCACTGTGTGGTTCTTCACCAATAGAGGGGCGCGTGTCTCGAAAGCGGTTTAGGAGAGTGTTTCGCAATGTGGGCGGAAAAACACAATTCATACTTGCTCATTTTGATGAGTATTCTATGAATTATACGATAAGAAAATGTACTGATCCATGCCTGATTACACAAATAGGAAAAAATTATTAATATCATTCTTATTCTTTTTCGTTTTTTCTTCTTCTCGTTGATTACAAGTACCTTGTAATGATGGTTATCTGTATCACTATTATTATTTTTAGTAGTAGTAATAGTAGTAGTAGTAGTAGTAGTAGTAGTAGTAGTAGTAGTAGTAGTAGTAGTAGTAGGAGTAGTAGTGGCAGTAGTAGTAGTACTAGTAGGAGGAAGAGGAGATGGAGGAGGAGGAGGAGAGGTAGTGGAAAGAGAACTAGAAGTAATAATGGAAGTGGTAGTACATTTACTGCTACTACTAAACACAACAAAAAAGTCAGTCCCGCCCCCCAAAGCAAAATAGCATAACTTTTTTCATCGAAGAAGTTTTTGGCAAAATGATTTGACAGGATTGTTCCCTAAGTTATTGGCTAACCTCTGTGTGAGAATCACATTAATCCAACAAGTCATACATGAGTGGGCAAATTCTAAAGGCAAAAATGTCACTTTAGACGAAATAATAGGCACGGTGGGAGTAGTAGTATTAGTAGAAATAGAAGTAGTTCTAGAAGTATCAATAGTTCTAGTAGTCGTAGTAGTAGTACATATAGTAGTAGTAGTAGTAGTAGTAGTAGTAGTAGTAGTAGTAGTAGTAGTAGTATCAATAGTTCTAGTAGTCGTAGTAGTAGTACATATAGTAGTAGTAGTAGTAGTAGTAGTAGTAGTAGTAGTAGTAGTAGTAGTAGTAGTAGCAGTAGTAGTAGTAGTAGTAGTAGTAATAGTACATGTAGTAGTAGTAGTAGTAGTAGTAGTAGTAGTAGTAGTAGTAGTAGTAGTAGTAGTAGTAGTAGCAGCAGATTTTAGTACCGGTAGACATAATTATTATGTAACTCCATTCATGATTGTGGTTTCAAGCCATATATTCCTTGCTTTGCAGTTTGACGCATAGCTACACCGAACCTATGACGGTGACTGAGTTTATCGAGTGCTACAAAACCTTTGCGAGCTTCATTCGGTTCCGAGATGACAATCCTGACACATCCAGATTCGAAGAGTTTCAGAAGAGGTTTGTATTTATAACAAAACATTTCTTGTAATGTAAATTATATAATTGTCGCCCTCTACAGGTAGGGTATCCTCTGCGCTAATTAGCGCTAGCTCATCTCCGCGAAATCACGATGGCGCGCCCAACTGCGACCTGAAATGTATGGAAGCGTGGTATCAGGTGCGTCTCCTGAACGTCTCTAACACAATTGAGTGACGCATCGTAAACTGTCAAGGATGGGGGTGGTCGCTTTGAATTGCCTTGATCGCTATAGGGGCTAGCTAGCTGCCTACAACTAGCGCAGTAGATCTGCGCTCTGACAAGAGCGATAATGACGCAGCACTGTCGCTGTAGCTGGGTATAAAGCGAAGTACGTGGCGACTTTAAAGGGCGACTTTAAAGGGATAGTTCACCCTGAAGATAAGTTGGTTTCAATAAAAGCAGAAACACAAAAGAAACATATAAATGGAGTTTAATTTTGGCGAAAATCCGTCAAAGGATAAGAAAGCTATGATATTTTGAAATTTCAATTTTGTGACATCACGTGCGAGGTGCTTTCCCATATGTTGTATGTAGTATAATTCCATAAATTGCTGTTTTTCTGTTTTTGACCTGGGAAGGATTTGTTGTCATACAGGTATGTGTAAAAAATAATTCCAAATCCAACGATGCAATACCAACCAAACATGGTGCAAAGATGGCTCACTAATTGGGGGTAGAATGATGACATTTTTGGTGAATTTTTTCAAAGGTCAGAGGTCAAAGGTCAATGAAATTTGCCAAAATTGGCTAAAAATTGCCTCCAAATAGATATGTTTCATAATGAATCCAAAACTAGTGATTCAATTCAAACCAAACATAATACAGAGATGTATCACTTCATGGAGGTAGACTGGTGAAGCTTGGGTAAAATTCCTGAAAGGTCAAAGGTCAAGGAACTTCACCCAAAATTGGCTTATTTTGATAAACTTGGCACAAGAATGAATTTATACAGACTGGTTAGATTGGAAGTAAAAAAAAGTAGGAGGTCCAATGTCAATGAACATTGCCATAACTTGGCTAAACATGGAAAAACAGAATATGATATTTGCATTTCACATAGGAATTCAATGTTACATTGCCCACTAAACATTAATATTTTCTGATAATAAATCTAAATAGAGCTACCAAAGAGGCAGATGCATATTTATCGACTGCGTGGCAGTCGAATTGCTCTAGTTTTTTTGTATTTATTGGTATATTTTTACGAGTATGTTTGGGTGTGTTTTTGGGAGCAGAAAGTCCGAGAAAGAAATAAGGTTTGTTATTCCGAAGGTTCGTTCGTCCGAAAAAAGAAATAAGGTTCGTTTTTCCGAAGGTTCGTTAATCTAAAACGTAACAATCGGAGTTAGTGATCATTCACTTGTTTTTATTAATATGCACAAATTCAAAGTTCAATGCAAACCAAAAATAAGTAAATTTAGGAGCTTTAGACGGTTTAATGTTCCTAACTTTGTAAGGGAAGGTGAATCTCTTTTCGGGCATGATTTTTACAATACACATAATGTTAATTATTTGTGGAAACACTTCAATGATGCCTTCATAAAATTGTGCGATAAGTACGCAGCATTTGTGTCAGTTCGCAAACGGGTGAATGGAGCACCGTGGTTGACGGATGAATTTTTGGATTTATCTAGACAGCGTGATTTTTTAAAACGACAATTTGATGAAAATAAAAGTGAAAGTAATTGGTCTGATTATAAACACGCAAGAAACACGCAAGAAATAATTTAGGCAAGCGTTTGAAGAAAGATTATTACATTGAATTGTTTGAAAATAGTATTGGTGATACAAATCGTACGTGGAAAACTTTGAAAAGTTTGTCAAGTCAGACTAAGTCCGCAAATTGTACAGGGTTACGTTCAGAGTCTGGGCTATTAACGGGAGACACTGACATAGCTAATGCCTTCAATGAATATTTTGTCCAGGGTAACAATGCCAATGCAGTTGAGCGTGATAACAATGATCAAGTAACTGACTCTACCTTTCAATTTAAGACGATTACGGAAGACTTCGTCGCTAAAGAGCTACACAACCTGTCAGTGCGTATGTCAAGTGGTCTTGATAACATCCACCCCCGTTTATTGAAAGAAGCAGCGCCATTTATTACTAAACCTTTAACCCGTATTTTCAATGCAACAATAACCTCAGGATCCATTCCAAAAGATTGGAAACGAGCTAAAGTCACCCCCATTTATAAATCTGGTGCAAAGGATCAAACTAGTAAATATAGGCCTATTTCTGTTTTGTGTCATATCATGAAAATACTTGAAAAGGCTATTCATGCTCAACTGTACCATTATTTTACCACCAATGATTTGTTAAGCCAGTGTCAATCTGGATTTCGTCCTTTACATTCAACTACGACAGCATTGATTGATGTTAATGACTATTTATTGAGTAATATTGATAATGGGTATATAATTGGAGGTCTATTTCTTGATTTAAAAGGGCATTTGACTCAGTAAATCATAGTATACTATTGAATAAATTAGAAAAGTAAGGTATTTGTGGTTCCGAGTTAGCTTGGTTCATTAATTACTTAACGGACAGAAACCAGTGTGTGTGCTACAATGGAAAACTATCAAGCTTTCGGAAAGTTCAAATGGGTATCCCACAGGGGTCAATTTTAGGTCCATTGTTGTTTGTTATCTTCATAAATGACATGTGCGATTTGTTATATTTTGATCAAACTAAATTGAGTCTCTATGCTGATGACGCTGCCCTATTTTGTAAAGGTCGAGATTATTTATCCGTTCAAACGAAATTGCAAGCTGAACTGAATAGAGTTATGCAATGGGTAGATAAAAATGAACTACAGTTAAATACGAGAAAATGTAAACTTATGTTGATTGGCACACACAAAAAAGTACACAGTAAACAAATTGTGCTGAAGCGCGAAGAGGATATTATTGAAGAGGTGAATCAATTTAAGTATTTAGGGGTCATACTTGATAACACTCTCAAGTTTGATAAACACATTGAATCGGTATGTGCTAAACTAGCTAAAACTATTGGGTGTATTAGACAAATAAAGAAATATTTACCGAAACAAGTTTTGACTCTGCTATATAATGGTTTATTTCTCCCACACATTGATTATGGTTTGATTATATGGGGAACCTCAGCTAAGTTTTTGATTTTGAAAGTACAGCGTCTTCAAAATCGTTATGCTCGCCTGATTCTGAATGCGGATTTTCTTACACCTCACTTGGTAATGTTGAAACGGCTAAATTGGCAATCTGTTCTACAAAGAGTTAATTATCAATTTTGTTTGTATATGTTTAAAGTTATAAATGGACTTTCACCTCAATATTTAAAGGGTATAGTCATTTTTAGAACTCCCAATATATTCACAAGATATGCTATCGATAATCCATTATATGTAATCAAGCCAAACAAAGACTATATGAAAAGGTCTTTTCAATATATTTGTTCAAAAATCTGGAACAATCTCCCACTTTGCATTAGAAATATCAAATCAATTTATTCTTTTCAAAAGAAATGTAAAATATTATCACTTACTGATCGCATCTAAGTCTCCAGTCAGAGCAAAGGTTTTTGTTGTTTTGTTTTTGTTTGTTTTTATAATTTTTTATGAAAGTAGTTGATAGATATCTCTGACATTGTTTTATGAACTAGTTCATGTATGCATTCGTTTTCGTTTGTATTTATCTCATATTTTGTTGTTGTGTTAAAAATGTGAATTGTATTGTTTTTTATTGTGTGCAGGGCCCCTTGGGAGATCAGTTCTTTAACTGAAAGGGCTACCCTGTTGAAATAAAACGTTAATAAAAAAAAATAATAAAAAACAAGTTTCGAACCTTATTAATGAACTTTCGGGAAAAAAAACGAACCTTATTTCTTTTTCGGATTACCGAACCTTCGGAATAACGAACCCTGTTTTATTTTCGGATTAACGAACCTTCGGAATAACGAACCTTCGGAATAACGAGCCTTTGGAATAACGAGCCTTCGGAATAACGCCACAAATGCTCGGATTAACGAATCTTTTTTCGTTTTCGGACTAACGAGCATCGAGGTATAGGCAATTTACGTGTTTCGGAATTACGACCCTTCGAAATACCGAATCTTCGGAAAAAACGAACCTTCGGAATATCGAACTGTAGCCGTGTTTTGAATGTTGTATAGTTACTTCTTTTGTGTATTTTATAATTAAAGTATTCTAGTGTAATTGATCTTATTGGTTCTACTTGCGTCAAAAGATTTGGATTATTAGCTACACCTTTATTAAACTTTAAGTTAAATGGCATCATAGTTCACATGCCATCAGATTTCTGGTGATACCTCAAATTTTATTGTATATGATTTGTTTTTATTTGTGTTTCTAGAATTTAATTGAATTAAATGCCGTCTTCGCTTTTCAGCATCATGGAGATTCTGGCCGCTGGTGCGGGGCCGGGAGCCCGCCATCTACGGCCTGAGGAGACCCGGGTGTCTGTTCGAGTCCCCGTGTACCTCGCCTTCGCTAGAAAGCCAACAAACAACCGGCACTAATAGACCGGTTGACTAATGTCGTCAAATTTATGGATTGTTCTTCCCTCGGGGCCTAGAAACGAGTTAATCTAATATCCTGTACCTAACAATGGTGTTTCAGTACTTGGAATCCACTTTGCATTCATTAGTTGTTGCAATGTCGGGCAAACTTCGGGCAAGCTTTCCGGTTTTCAGGGGCAACCGTTGTTAAACTGGTATGCATAAAATTTAAATATGTTATTAAACCGGTCTATATGGTCGAGATACGTTAGAACAGGGATGTGTTAGGAAGGAGCAGTCAATCGGCAGCGCTCGCTCGTTCTATAGAAATTGTGAGCGTTTTTTTTTCGTCTCGCGAAATCTCATGCGCAGATTTTGCTGCGCCTAGATTATGAAGGAATTCGACATGCTCGCGAGATCCTTTGCTGGTGTCTTCTGTAAGCATACTGATCGGGATTTTTTTTAGACAGGGATTGAGATTATATGTTTTTTAATAAATATGTTCATTTTTTTTCGAAATCCGCAAAGGAGTTTTTATGTTATTTGCTTTCAAAAACAGGCCTCAATTTTTTCTTGAAATATGTAAGCTCTCAGACCTTGCTGGATCCTGACCCTTCTATGGCTTGTACGGCAACGACAGTTACGGCTCTAAAAAGCCAATACTTCCGCGGAGATTTTGATTCCAATATTGTTTGGGCTCAAAAATAAAACATTTGTGCTATTCGTCTTCAAAGTGACGCGAGATTTCAGAAATCGTACGGACTTCGCAACCGATATATATGTAACCTCTCAGACTTTGCTGGATCCTGACCCTTCTACAAATTGGACGGCAACACCAGTTACAGATTTGGAAAGCCAGTACTCTAGCGAAGAATTTGATACCAGTTTTGTTTGGGCTAAAATATAAAACATTTGTGCTATTCGTCTTCAAAGTGACGAGAATTTTCAGAAATCATACGGACTGCGCAACCGATATTCGTCCGCAGGCAGCAGAAGACACGCGATTTTATTTTCAGCTCGGTAGTCGTGACCTAGTTCACTTGACCTCTCGAGCCGCGAAAAAGGTCTCCTTTTCAAACTGCGATATCTCCATGAATAAACCATATTTTTGTACACTTTCTTTTGCAACTGTATGTTGGAGATCGAAGTTTACCAAGTATTAAAAAATATTCAATTAAAACAGGCAGAAAAATATTGCAAATTCGAGATAAATATGTGGTTCTAATTAAAATAATAAAGAAAAATTAAAATAAACTCTATATTTCAATGTCAATAGCTTTTGAGCCCCCAACACTTATATATCATCTGAAGCGGAATCTATTGTACTTTGTGAACGTACCATTTTTTTTTCAACCTCTTCTTGTAGAATGGTCAGGATGCAGCAAAATATCCACCATGTTGAAATCCACACTGCATGAGACATGACGATGTTGTGAGCGATCCTAACCAGCCAGTCATAGTCCGCAACCCTTGCGTCGCCGGTAGCATTTTGTTATTATCGTTGACTATGAATGGCTGGTTAGGATCGTTCACAACTTCGTCATATCTCGCTCATTTTGGATTTGAATATGGTTGATGTTCTGCTGGATCCTGACCCTTCTATGGGGGGAGGTTGAAAACTAATGGTATCTCCGTAAAGTACAATAAATTCCGCTTCAGATGACCTCTAAATGTCAGGGGTTCAAAAGCGATTGACATTGAAATATAGAGTTCATTTTCATTTTTTAAATTTGTATTAGAACCACATATTTATCTCGAATTTGCAATATTTTTCTACATATTTTAATAAAATGTTTTTTCACAACTGGTAAATTGTGACCTCCAACATACAGTTACAAAAGAAAGCGTACGAAAATATGGTATATTCATGAAGATATCGAAGTTTGAAAAGGAGACGTTTTCCGCGGTTCGAGAGTTCAAGTGAAGGTCACGACTACCTCGCTGAAAATAAAATAAGCGTATTTTCCGGTGCCTGCCATTTGGCTGGGAGGGACAACTCAAGCATTAAAGCGTGCTAATGAATGTCAAAAAGCATTCCACAATAACTGCAATGCTTTGAAGTCCCATGCGTGGCACCGTCATTTTGCTGCCGTCAACTTGGAAAACAATATCTTTAATTCCCTGTTTTGTTTCTCGAAGCTGTGTTTCTTATCACATTTTTTTTGTAATTTTCAAGAAAGTTAAGGGCAACACCACTAAAGATCCTGTATTCGTTATTAATTGTCGAATGGTGCACAAACGGATATATAAGGATTCAATCATTATCAAAATTATATATTAAGCTGTTTATTTTCATGAACAGAGTTTGCGTGAATTTGCGTGCAGCTGAGATAGTTTACTAAAAAATCTGTTTATTTTTGTTCGCTGATATCTCTTTTCCTCACAAAAGTATTGATGCAATCCAACAGAAGTGGACAAGCGTAATAAGACTTTTGTTCTCTCTGACAAACCGTTGCTCGGCAATCCTGTTCGTTATTGTTAAAACACGTGAAAAGCACATGCTGAGACCACATAATTTTTCGGCGGTGCCACGCATTGGCTCAAAGAAAGAATGTTATTTCAAATCTTTCCATAACATATCCCTTGTTAGAATAAACCACTTCGTAAGTGCAGTCTGCGCATGAGAAGATTATTCCTGGTAGAAAATGATCTCAGGTCACTGGCACGACTCATAGAGCAGAATGGAATTTCATTAGATAGAAAACCACATTTTAACTTATTATCATGCAGATATGGCAACAGCCATTGCAGCACTGAGAAGGTAGTGAAAGAACATTCCATCATGTGCACCGGCTTCTATTGTTGTTCCGGGATCACTGTAAAATGTCTTTACATCCATTATCCAAAACAGATTCATTAAAAAAATCCCAGTAAGCAGTCTAGTAGTATTTATTTAGTGGATTGTCCGACCATGGTGTAATTACGTCATGTCCATTGTTATGTGGGCTTCTGGTTCTAAACAACGCCACCCACGAAGAGTTTTACTGGTCATACATCGTCGGGCACTTCCAACGAGAGTACCCGATGTGTTTACCGATGTTTACATCTTTATCAGTCTAGTTGAGAACAAGTTGTCTTGAAAACATGCTCATATGACGCCACACTTTGGTTCTCCATGGCGAGTAGATAAAAATCTAATGATTATTTTTATAATTATTTCTATGTGTTTCATTTTTTTTGGAACAGAATTATCCATGAGGTATATTTTAGAAGATTTTGATATATTCGGCTGATTTGCCGGTCCCGTGATAACGAAGATAATAATAAGATAATTTTGAAATGGTCGAGACCAATACATGAACGTTCCTTTTTGGAGTATAGGCTATGCAAAATGATTACTTTAAGAAATGATTCTGGTGAAATTTACCAAACCGTGAAGAAAGAAGGAAATTTAGTGTTTTATCAGTTACCAGAAAAGCTCGAATTGTACATTTAGTTTAGGATTAATGTGTGTAAAATGAAAATGCTACTTTGTAAAAGCGAAAATGTATAAATGAATAAGTTTGATATTAAATAAATACCTGTATCAGGTGAAAGAAAAAAATATGCTATGTAAAAAATGAATGATATGTATTACTTGAAGAAAATTCTGCTTGTTCTATTGGTATGGCGTGAGCATACCTGTTACATGTGTAATATACTTGTTGTGGGTGTGAGTAGCTACTGGTATAATGTATGTTTCTCCGTTTCTCTACTTGTATTCAGACGGGTTAAACAAATCATTCAAAATCAAATATCATAGTTAGCCTACTGGCATTTTAAGAAGTGAATGATTATGTCGGTACATTGAAGCTTTTGTTGATTTGCAGGGGCAGTTAAACTCCATTGTATATTTTATATCGTAAACTGCTCGTTTATAGTTTCATTGGGTTTATACTTGAATCAGGCTTTGTCATTGTTGAACGGCTTGTGGTAAATGATAGGTGCTGTGGAATGAGAAAAAAAAACATGTAGCAAATCCCCTCGTGCCTGCCACGTAAAAAATGGTATATGCATGCACGCCTGCTTACCATCAAAGAGTCGAGATACATTCTCAACTCATAAAAAACATAAATGAAGGAGGAAATAATCAGGGAAAGGTACATGTAATGTAAAACATGAAAGTTACTGCGATAAAAAGAAGAAAATGTATACAATATACAAAACATTAAGACAATATATTTTCATAATATTATCACATGTTACATATATATGTTACATGACATATGTTTCATGTTAAAGGGTTAACCGGCCCTCACAGGTGCTTGCACCTTCTCGGTTAGCCCTCGCATTTTATTGTCATTGAAATTCTTGTTTGTATGTATGTTTGCTTTATGCGAAATAAACTTGAATTGAATTGAATTGAAATCATACTGAACGTAAAAAAACAGAAGGGTGAGGCATGATTGAGAAAAGTACTAACTGTAGTGTGAAGATGTGAGGCATCTACCCCTGATATCATTCAAAGATAATATAAAGTCTTTCGTTAAAGTTAGATATAGACAATTGTTTGAGAATTTGAACAAATTGGGCCTCCATGAAAAAGACTTTCGTCTACGGTAACCAGTCAGCATGTATCAGAATTTATGGAGAATTCAGTAGATAAACTGATTTTGTCAGGGGAGTTAGGTAGGGGTGTGTAATATCTCAGGCCCCGTAACATAAAGGTTTGCAATCAATCGCAAAAAGGCAACAGCCAATGAACACTATTGTCACATGCGCTTTGTGTAACCAATCAGAATTTGTCTTTCAAATTTGCAATTGATCGCAAATCTTTATGTTACGGAGCCCAGACCTGTTTGATTTTTATAGTGAACATTCGAAATACGTACGGGACTCACAATTGGAGGGCAAAACATTACAGATCTACTATACGCAGAATCACAGGGGATGTTCAGGGGATGTTGAATGTGGCGTTTACAGAGAGGGAACGAAATGATAACACGACAGGAAGTATGTTTATTTCTATGACGAAATCATTTCCAACATGTTTTCTTGAAATAACATGGAAGACCTTCGGGGTCAAACATTATCACACAAGGCAATACCGAAGCACATGACTCTAGATATGAAAGCGAATTGCACGAGCTAAATCAGCATTTTCAAAGTTGGAGAAACTCTTAAGAAACGGGAGCTAAGAATGGAAACTCGGCTACGAGTACTTAATGGTTATATGTACCCTGTGTTGATGTATTGAAGTGAAGTATGGTCAATAACATTTGACAAGAGAAAACATTTCGAGAATTAATGTGGTTCCTCAGATGATAGATGAAAATTCCTTGGGCGGACAGAGTAACCAATGAAGATGTTCTAAGAAGAGCTGTGGTGGAAAGAAAGCTGATTGACGAGATGAGAACCACGTAAATGGGTTTCTTAGGATATACTATAAGCAATGACGGTTTGGAAAATCTAGCAATGTCAGATAAGATAGAGGGGAGGAGGAAGGAAACGGATGAATTGGATGACCAATCTGAATACATGGATTGCAGAGAGAGACGCAGGTCAGCGGAGGTGGAGTTGAGCCAGAAAGCTAGACACGTAGATTTTGCGGCACATTATGATCGCTTACGTCTCCTTATGTGGACCTTAGAGAGAGAGAGAGAGAGAGAGAGAGAGAGAGAGGGGGGGGGGGGGGGGCTGGTATGATGGTCTTATGCGTGAAAGCACAATGATATAGTCGGAAATGGAGTAAATTGAAAGCTGAGAATACACGTATTTACAGTGAGCAGTCGTGCGTGCATGCATTATTCCATGACAGCTTGGGTTTGCTGTATGTTTTTCTTCTCATTCCCGAAATTGTTATTATCGTGTTTACTTGTTCGTCGCTATGGCTGTGATGGAGATTAATTGATTTGGAAGTCATTTTGGGGATTGCCCTGCTGGAAAGAAACAATGATTTAGCTGTATAGTGTTTGATTTGGTCACACACATAACGTTCCGTTCTCCTTTGTGATATATAATATCAATTTAAATGGGACCTGCAGCTCTACAAGCATGCTTCTATGCAGGTCCCATCATATTTCTCATTTCAATCAATACTGTTGTTATAAGATTGACCACATTGTTTAAGTTTGATTGTAATATGTTTGTTTTCCATGTGTATTGAGAAATATGAAAATAAATTGAAACTTGAAACTTGAAACACACTCATTCACAATGTGAATCACAGTGTACTCCACATTGTTAAATTGGGGCGTTTTCACATTGTGGTCACAGTGTGGATAACCGGAGATTAACACTGTGGCCACACTGTGAAACAAGCTGATTCACAATGTGGTTAACCGGAGATTCACGCTGTGAAACACGTTAATTCACAGTGTGGATAATAAGAGATTCACACTGGGGCCACACTGTGAAACACGCTAATTCTCAGTGTGGATAACCCGAGAATCACACATGCGCACACTAAAAATAGGGGTGCAATTGTGTACCCATAGGGGTGCATATGTTTATGACCACTTTGAAAAAAAAAGTTACAAGCAGAGAGACATTATCTCACATGACTAATGATACATGGATACATACACACACATAATCCTAATCCTATCTTTATCCTACCCTACTCCTGTCTTATCCCATCCTACTCCGACCGTACACACACACACACACACACACACACACACACTGATATATATAGTACTACGCTAATGTGCTTCTATGTGAGCTTTTGGAACAGCCATTTTGATTGTGCTGATGAATATATATTTCATGTATGAATTGAGGTATTAGCCTCAAAACCACATTATTGCTGATGTTTCTATAAAATGAACAGAATACATGTATTTGTCATGTTATTCATATCAGCACTACATATACAAAGCAAATGTTCAGACTTTTCGTTGGACAGCCATAATGCTCACCGACAGCTTGAATGATTTATGTGTAGCTGATATTAGACAGAACTCTCTGAACTCTACATTGATAGTTAACTGTATGATTTGTAGTGAATGTGGGTGTTTACATGTATGTGTGTTTTGATTTTACAGAAAGCAGAAAAGAAAAGGATGTTTACTTCGGCAGAGTGTAATTAATTTTTTTTCATTGATTGTGTGTGATTGAAGTGACGGATATCATAATGAGTAATTTTCATCATGTTCATTGCTAGTAATTACAGGGTGAAAACGTCTCTCCCTCCCTTCCCTCAGAGCGATTGAACGCTTCGCAATAAAGACAATTTTCCACAATAAAAAAATGTCTTGTCTACAATGTGGACACTCTGGAAGACTGAAGATTGCAAAGGCAAATGAAGGATCACAACGGAAATGAAAAATGCATTATGTGTACTGTATTTGTAGCACTGACCAAATTATGTAATTCTACTGTTTCACACTGAGATATTCTTTTCGTATTAGTTGTTATAGGAGTGTCTTGATTGTACGCGCTGTTTGTGCTTTCATACGCATCGAATCATATCATGAATGCCTATGAATTTGTTATGCGGTGCATGCATGGGTACTTTATCATCAGTCGCAATTTGTTGGAGATGTCATATGGATAGCTCGTGCTCAAAAAATTAGTGGTGTTGGACTTTTTGTTTCAGACATTCCCACAGTAGACCGACTCTTCGCAGTTTATCACTGACACGGAGCCAGCCACTATATTGAGGTCTCAGCAATGTCCCTGGACGGGGCATATACAACGAGAGCAATTCGACTGCCGCGCAGTCGATGAATATGCCTCCTCCTCTTTGCTAGTTCTATTTAGATTTATTCTCAGAAAACCTGTTTGGTGGGCAATGAACCATTTAATTCCTATGTGAAATGAAAATATCATATTCTATTTTTCCATGTTTGGCCAAGTTAGGCAATGTTGATTGATATTTGACTTCCAATCTAAATGCAGTCCGTCTAAAGCCATCCTTGTATCAAGTTTGTTTAAAATTAGACAATATTGGGGTAAAGTTCATTAACCTTTGACCTTTCAGAAATTTTACCCACACTCTCTTCAGTCTACCTCCATGAAGTGATACATCTCTGTATCATGTTTGGTTCAAATTGTACCATTCAATGTGAAAAATGTTAAATTTGGCACAATTTTTAACCAATTTTGGCAAAGTTCATTGACATTTGACCTCTGACCTTTGAGAATTTGATCAAAAATGTCATCAGTCTACCCCCACGTAGCGATCCATCTTTGCACCATGATTGGTTGGTATTGCACAACTGGATCTTGATCTATTAAAAAAAATATTACTTTGGGGGCAATATTTTAGCAAATTTTTGGCAAAGTTCATCGACCTTTGACCTTCCAGGAATTTTACCCAAACTTTCATCACTCTACCTCCATGAGGTGATACATCTCTGTACCATGTTTGGTTCGAATTGTGAAAAATATCAATTTGGAGCCAATTTTTAGCAAATTGTTGCAAAGTTTATTGATCTTTGACCTCTGGCCTCCCAGGAATTTCACAAAAAAATGTAACCGGTCTATAACCAAGTAGTGATCCATCGAAGTACCACGTTTCATGAGAATTGCATTCTTGGATTTGGTTTTATGGTGAAAAATATAAGTTTGGGACAGTTTTAGCCAATTTTGGCGAAGTTCATTGACATTTGACCTCTGATCTTTCAGGAATTTTATCAAGAATGTCACCAGTCCAAAGTAGTGATCTATCTTTGTAACATGTTCAATAAGAGTTGTATCCTTGGATTTGGATTTATTGTGAAAAATATAAAGCTGGGGGCAGTTTTTAGCCAATTTTGGCAAAGTTCATTGACCTTTGACCTCTGAACTTTCAGGAATTTGATAAAAAATGTCACCAGTCTATTCCCAAGTAGTGATCCATCTTTGTACCTTGAGAATTGCATCCTTGGACTTGGCTTAATTTATTGTGAAAAAGGTCAATTTGGGTCAGTTTGTTCATTGACCTTTCACCTTTGACCTCAATCAGTATTGACCCCTAATGTACACACTTCATTGGTTTCATGCAATACACACGTGTACCAAGTTTGAAGCAAATCTGGTTAACGGTTCTCAAATTGCATAAACGGATTCGGGACGGACGGACGTACGTATCGAGGCATAAAAATGTACTAACCTTCGCACTTGAATATATTTCAAGCTTGGAAAACACATTGGAACGATACAGAGAGCTTGAATGTGTATTGTGATCGTCACGCATGAAGCCACGTAAGACTTGCAGTAAACGAGGAATGTTACTAGCTAGCTAGCATTCATTACTACATGACCGCTCTACATGATCACAACGCTAGCAGACAAGTTTACGTAGGATCACAGCAGCGTGTATCAAGGCCCCGATCAAGGCATTCCTTTGGTCAAGCAGTCTGGCGCCGCGTTTGATCTTCTCTTGACCACCACCATGAGTGCTTGTTTCCAGAGGAAGACCGTTGCTCAGGACTACCTGAAGTACCGTCCGAGTTATTCACCGGAAGTCGCCAAGAAGATTGTGGATTATTTGGGGGAGAAGGTGAGCGTGCGTATGGGAAGTAGGCCTACGCATTTGTACGTTAACATTTTTACGTTAACATAATCCATGTATGTCTACCAGTTTCCATTGATAATTGTTTTTCGATGTGTCATTGTCCAATGCAAAACGGATGATTATTGCGACAAATATATGAAATATCTTGTGCCAAAAAGGTGATAATTCATCTGCCTACCAGTATTTGAACTGATCAATTTGATGTATGCTTAAAACAGTGTTATTGTTTACTGCATTTAAGTGGATATAATTGTTATATGTTTTGAGCTACAATCTGTGCCGAAAGGTGAGAACAATTGTGCGTACCAGTTAATTTCTTTTTTCTTTCAAGTGATGCATATCAGCTGTGATGTAATGTGAGATATGTTTTCAACTGTTTTAATCGCTCATTGCAAAAACAAATAACTTTTTAATTTTGTAAACAAAATCCCCTCACATATGTATATACATACTTGATTACAATTCGAAGAGAAATGATACATGTGCTTTCCAGTATTACAGGTGTGTCTAATTGGAATACCTTTTCAACTGTTATTGTATCGATAAAATGCAAATTCCCCCAAAATGGTGTTTATTGCTCATTGAACTATACATCTTATTTGTTTGTATATATGTAAACTATGTTTGTGTTATATGTCAAAGCAGGCCCCCCTGGTAGAACAGTGTTCAACCACTGAAGGTGCCACCCTGGGTAAATAATACCAATAAAAATAAAAATGAAAATTTAGGTTTCGTATTATGTGCAGTGGAAATGGGTTTGTCACTACAGTATGTCGTTTGCTGCTAGCGGGTTTGCATGTATACATTTTCATTTGTGATGAACGTGGTGGATCTAGGGGGGCTCTACCCAACCCCACCCCTTCGGTATCTGAATTAAAAAAAAGAATGGGGTGATTGGGGAATTGGGGGGTCTATAACCGCCCCCTCTCCTCTTGTGATCTAATAATCAATGGGGTAAGACAAATGCAACGGTGTCACAAATAGATTAATAGGAATTGGAGAACGTAGGGAATTGGAGGCCGACAAGCTTGAACCCCGTGACCCTATCTGCCATATTGCTATCTGTGGCCTCTCAATACTTCTGCGTAATTCTTTTCATTTTGAAGACTACAATGCGTTCTTTCTTTCAGAAAATTTTGCACAGTGTACGTTAAGTTAAACAAATTTGGATCATAAAATTTGGGATTTGTATACATATAACTATATACAGTTTTACTAAATGTTGTGGTGTATTCACATAGCTGGGGTACCCCTTTAAAAGTGAAGATTGGCTTGTTGGGGGGCGAGGCAACATGTACAAATAACATTTCATGCGATGTGTTGAACAGGAAAGCAAACTGAATGAAGAGTACAGAGTGGAAGAAGGAACAAAATGATGTGAAGATTTTCTGGTAAAACAAATAATTTTTTTTAGTTGGCACGATGAAATGATGGGCACGCATATTGCTTAGATCTGACTCATAGAAGTAGACTTATTATAATGCGTATGATTATAATAACTCCACGACCTAGGAAATCTAGGTCTTTCCGAATTTCTGGAAATAAAGTTATCATTTGAAAATGAATTGGATGGAGTCAATTCCAAAATCTTGCAATTCTTCTTATCGTATCTTTGAAGACAACTTGACAACACCTATAGATTATATTTTTAACGTGACCCATTCTAACTTACTTTGTATTCGACCGCATAACTGAACCATTACAGACCTATTCCACAAACAAATTGTGGTAAATTAAAACCAGCAAAGCAATCTCTGAAAAGACTGACACGATACAACGGACCAAAGATTTGTGGAAAATACCCTGAAAACAGAACGAGGTCCATGAAGGCAAGTGCCCCACTCTTGGGGGAGATAAAAATGCTTGTATTGACCTACAAATTCCTCTCTAAAATAAAATATAGCTCTCACCATTTGACCACAGTGCCAGTTATGACAGGATGCGAGATGAGAGAAAGTGGTCATCTTCTTTAAAGGTCCAGCAGTAAATAATGCAAGAATTGAGAACTATATAATTTGGTGTGACCCAGGCTTTACGAACTAACGCCTGGGTCACACCAAAGTAGTGCTCAAAACGTCCTAATAAAGTGTAAATGGGATGTGGTTGGGGTAAATGATCACAACCGAGTTTGTTAATAACTATGTCCGGTAATACAGACTAGGCCCAATTCCCTCTGACTGCCCTGGACCCTCTTCCTTAGGCGAGGAAGAGGGTCCTGGGCAGTCAGAGGGATTATGGCCTAGTCTGTATTACCAGACAGAGTTGTTAACAGACAAGGTTGTGACCATGCACTTTGCAGCCTAGTAAACTAGGCTACACTTAGTAGCATGTCCCTGAAGTTTGTAGACATAACCGTAAAAAGATGATACTATACCTTCACTCCCTTTGCGCAAGTTGGAGCCCTTTCGGTAACATTTTCAAAAACGTAGACAGAACTAGTTTGGTGTGACTGGAGTATCAGACAACTTGTTTTTTTTTCACCACTCTACACAATTCTTTCCACAATGGGAACCAACCGTCGACACTACAAAATATTTCCTTTACTGGTTCCATTATCTGTAGTGTAGTGGTTTGTACACAGATGACTTTCTTGCTCTCCCAGATGTCGTGACATTTTGATTGTGTATGTGTATGTATGTGTGTGTGTGTGTGTGTGTGTGTGTGTGTGTGTGTGTGTGTGTGTGTGTGTGTGTGTGTGTGTGTGTGTGTGTGTGTATGTGTGTGTGTTGGGTACTTGCGTGTGTGGACGTGCATGTTCACGTGTGTGTGGGTGTATGTCTATATTGCATGAAGTAAGTCGTGTCAAGCCATTCTTTAGGAAGAAGGTGGTCGCCAAAATGTAATAGGAATATAGAAATATTGCGTGTTTTTACGAGGGCATATACATCAACATGTCCCTCGTGTTAAAGATCCGTCTTTGGGATAGTTCATGAGCACCATCGTCAAATCAAATTACCGCAAAATATATCCAACCAGTGCGTTGTATCCCACAGCTTTGTGGCGTACCAGAAATTTATCTTATTTTTTTCACCTTGTGTTATATTGTTTATTTTACGTTTCTCTTTATTTTTACCTTTGTCCTTTTATTACAATTGGAATTAGAAGGGTTCTATTATTTTTCTTTCTCTCTTTCAAATGATTCAGGATGTCATTTTACATATTTAATCCTAAGCCGTAATGAAATTAATTTGAGCTGGAAAACTGAATGATACAACAGCTAGGCCTAGTGTGATATTGATTTATCATACTCATCAAAGCTAGATTTACATGTGCTCACAAAACCAACTTGACCTTTGTCGCCAGTTTACCTAACATCATACAATCAGGTGCGATCATATCATCAACTAGCATGAGCTATTGCTGGCTTATATCGTGAGCGATGTGATAACTTGAAAATCTGATTGATGTTAGTTATACATTAGTAATTCATTCATTCATTTATTCATTCATTCATCCATCCATTCATTCATTCATTCATTCATTCATTCATTCATTCATCCATTCATTCATTCATCCATTCATTCATTCATTCATTCATTCATCCATTCATTCATTATTTCATTCATTCATCCATTCATCCATCCATTCATTCATTCATTCATCCATTCATTCATTCATCCATTCATCCATCCATTCATTCATTCATTCATCCATTCATTCATTCATTCATTCATCCATCCATCGATTCATTCATTCATTCATCCATTCATTCATTCATTCATCCATTCATTCATTCATCCATTCATCCATTCATTCATTCATTCATTCATTCATCCATTCATTCATTCATTCATTCTTTCTCTTCCCAGTACACGGACAAGAGACAGCTAGCCATTGATGTTGGATGCGGCTCTGGCCAGCTTACCCAACATCTGGCGCCTCACTTCGCCCAGGTCATCGGCCTGGATATCAGCGAGGCTCAGATAGCAGCTGCCACGTCTGCCAAGAACCCAGAGAACATTTCATACAGGTACATGTTTCTTCTGTTACCTTCATTTCGATATCGGGATAAGAACGCACAAATGTTCAAAACAATTTAATAGGTGTTTATTTTATACCCGCACTCAACCCCATGCACTCCCATATTTGTCAGATATAGCATGCAGGCCATTTGGATAGAGACTACTTCGCGACGTCATTGATGAAATATTCACCTGTCTCCCTCTGTCTCGAAGTCGATTCATCCCTTGTAAAAACTACGCGGTACATTTTGTTCATTGCATTCTTGTGTTTTAGCGGAAAGGCATGTTGCGCACCCGGTCAAGTCCCGCGGTATTGCGGTGTTATCTTCAACTAATTGTGAGGCATAATATGCCACACTGGGCGTAAAGGGGTTTTCCCTTTTTCAGTAGGAGAGGAAGAGAGGAACCAACGGTGACCAATAGTTTAAGTTAAATCAAAGCCACGTCCTTGAACAATTGGTTCCGCTGTCATATTCAGAACGAATGAAATTGGGAATAAAGGGGGCACATATATTTTCCACCTCCGTATGTCTGTCCGTTCATCTGTTTGACCATCCCTTTGTTCAAGTTGACGTTAATTGTTTTAAAAATGTTCCTGCATTTCAACCTCCATTGCAGCAAACATTTCATTTTCTGTTTTCTTCTGACGTACAGTGTGGGGCGAGCCGAGAGCCTCCCGGTAGCTGACAACTCAGTGAGCCTCATCACCTCTGCCACCGCCAGCCACTACTTTGACTGGGACGTCTTCGGGAAGGAGGTCGACCGCGTGCTCAAGCCCGGAGGATGTATGGTCGTAGTGTTTTACGACCTCGTTCACATCAGTCACTCTGATGCCGATGTCGAGAAGAAATTGAAGGAGTGCGTCTTAGAATTTGCCGACTACGTAAGTAAAAGGCACCTAAGTTCTCAAGGAGGATAAGAGGTTTCTCAAAACTGGGTAGCAGACTTATTAGGGTTCGTTCGTGAAACCAAAGTACTGTCCTGAAGCTTTGGGTCCATCAAAGACTTTGATAACGGTTCCGTGTCCAGTAAACAATGTCGTATCTTTATCCATGGATTACAGGTTAAAGCCCGATAGTCCTAGTGTGTGGATAGACCTAGGGTCCGATAGACCGAGGGTCCGAAAGACGGAATATTAGTCTGTTTAAAGTGTAGGTCAACCTTAGGATGTGTAGCTAACCCTAACACAGACCAGGTATACAGGTAGGTTATCAAATATTCTATCGGACCCTCGGCCTATCGGACCCTTGGTCTACCGGACCCTATGTCTATAGAAAGGTGTCCTATTACGTTGGGCAACGGTCTATCGGGCCCTATGTTTTTTGGACCATATATATATATATATATATATATATATATATATATATATATATATATATGTGTGTGTGTGTCTATACATAGGGGTGCCCCGTTTTACGACTCTGGCATCACTTTTACGTTTGATATGTCGTTCGTTCCAACTGAATCCCCTTTTTGGAATAATGACTTTGGACCTGGTCTGGTGATAAACCAAAATCATCAATCAATCATGAGTAGTATTAAGCCAGTCATTGCATGACACTTCACGTGACCAGTCAAGAGCTAGCTAGTTTAGCGAAAGAAATCGACCCAGAAACATACCGAGTAGGCTCTAACGCCAATGAGTGTTATTTTCCAATTTGTATGAGAGTATGTATGTATAACTCAATAAAAATCATGATTGTATCGGAGGCATACTGAAATAACTAGGCCCATGCAGTCATTCAATTCTCCATGCATATCGTATATGGGGGGAAGTCATCTCATACTGCACCACGCAGCGACATCCTGTTCTTTGTTGCAGCAATGTCCGCGCTTCCGGTCTCATGGGACAACTTTTCTTCACATGAGGTACAGAGACTGATGGGTAGTTATGATCCGTTCTTTTCTTGACAGAGCGTCGGTACGACATTGAGCGAAAGCACGCCGGAGGAGTACTACATCTTACGGAATATGCACAAGCAGCCTCTTCCGCTGCCCTACACCGAGCAAAAAGTGTGAGTTTTTACGAAAAATGGCAGTGCATGGCGCTGATCTTTATACTCATGTCACCCAGATGACGGGTTAGGCTAATGCATGTTTGGGGTACTATGTATGATAGTAATCATCTTAACAATTCTACTAACCACCTGTAAGGAAAAGTCGCCCCAACCACGTTCGGATGTCCTCTAACGGTCTTGTGAACAAGTGTATGAGACCGAAAACGGGCATGACTGCGCGCGGTGCATTATCAAAAATCTGAGACGATTTTCCCTATAGGCCTATGTGAAATGTGGGAAATTGTTTTGTGCGTTTTGGAATTTAAAATACCCCAACATTTGTTCTGTGAAATCAGAAACATTAATAGTGTTCCTTTGAAATAAACACAAATAATGTGCTGTAATCAAACAAACATTTCGCACAAAAGTAAACAGGCAAAAGGTATTATAGCACCTTTTTGTGTACTGAATTCAACAAAGATCGAAGTCAGAGGATTGCTTGTCTACCTACCTTCAATTTAGAGAGGAGACTTAAAGGGCTGGTAATTAAGATTTTTAAACACACAAATCACTTCCATATGATATGTGGGATCTTCCTCAAACGTTTGTTGATGTTTTTCTATTATGCATCTGCTTTCATTCAAAATAACTTTTTTTTTTTTCGTTTTTTTAATTCTCCTTTAATCAAACGCCAAAATCAATAAGAAACCTTGAGTCTATACCTCATGCTCTTGGCTATAATTATTCATTCTTTGGATTTGCAGGATAAGCGTGGACTGTTACCACCACGTGACCGTGGCCGAGTTCATTGAGTGTAACAAGACCTACGCCAACATTGTGATGTACATTGACGACCATCCCGAAAGCTCTCGATTCGACGTGTTTGGGAATAGGTTTGTTGCAACACTAATCATGTATGATAGATGAGGTGTTCGCATAGAATTCGCTTGAATTTTAAACAATAGCTCACATTCAACCCCTTGTGACACACAAAGACAAACATTAAAACTGCTGTTCTATGGGATTTGTGTGTATTTATTGTGCAAAAATGCATGACTGGCGTATGAAGAGTGAAGTAAATGCTTAGATTGTTTACGTTTATGGAATATTGGACACTGCATGGGTTTCAAAAAAAGAATCATAACTGCTGGGCCTCACAGAATTATGGGTTTCGTGTGTTGTAAAAACAAACAAACAAACAAACAAACAAACAAACAAACAAACAAACACAAAATGCTGTTGAGGCGCAACCTTGCTTAAAAATGTGTTTTTTCGTGCTATTACATTTCTTGTTGTGTTGTTTGGTTAGTTATGATTAATACGATTTAGCATTTGATAGCATAATCATGCATGGATCAGCATCGTCATCACTGTTTCCTAATTCTTCTAGCATGCCATGGTCTCGCTGGCCTGGCGTCCAGGGTGTTGTGTGTTTATAAAGCACACTGGTCAAAGAAGGTGTCTGGCCGCAGTAGACTTATAGTTCTTGAGTTCTTCCTCGGGTCGCCTCAATCATGCCAATATTTAGGACGAACTGAGAAAAAAAGGAGAATGATCAAATGACTAGTATTATGAGTACGAGCTTTTTTTTCAATTTGGATGAGAAATATTCAACAGCCTGGAAGGCAGACTACGATCTGTGCTTTAATCATCAATCAATCAATGATTAAATAATTTCATTTCCAGCCTCACGGACATCCTCAAGGCTCACTCGGGCCAGGCTGACCTCAAACCTGAAGACGCTCAAGTGACAACCGTCTACACCGTCCACTCCATCCTCGCTAGGAAGCCGACGTCGAGTAACGATCAAGCTTGATGACGTCGGTGAGACGATGAGTTGTTGACCTCATGAAATGCTGCATTATGATTTGATTCCACTACCTGACTGAATTCATCATTAGCGTAGCCGTACGGGTGGTGGTGGGGGTGGGGTGGGGTGGTGGCGGGGGTGGGGTGGTGGTTGGGTGGGGCAGGTAGGGGTGGATGTTAGCCAGGCAAAATGGTGCTTTATGTAATTTGTCTGATTGACTGTATTTCATCATTAGCATAGCCAAAGCGGTGGGGGTGGGGAGAAGAGGTGGGGTGGAGTGGGGTAGGGGTGGGCCGGGGTGGGACGGGATCGGGTTTTTAGGGGGGTTATCGGCACAATAGCCCATAGCGAAGTTTTGAGGAGCTAGTATATACGTAGTGTACAGTATATGCGGCATGGGCTGCAAATAGAGATTTTATCAAAGGTTGTCGAAGAATCATCACTAATGATCTTGATCTTGTTTGCCAGTGATGTATAACCGGACTTTGAACTGTGCAATATAACTATGTACCATATCTTTCGCAGGATAATAGTAGCACGCGGACAGATAATAATAGCATGCTTCAAAATAACCTTTAACATTGAACAAAATTTACCGTGAAGAATAAACATGTGGACCCTGATGTTAACCTAATCTCTGCGTCACTAGAACTGACGTAAAATACGGCTAGTACATGGACGATTCTGCACACTCTGGACTTTATCCTGAATGGAGCTGAACTAGCAGATATCCATGTCATTCACACCAACATTGTTACATTTATGGGTAAAATTTTATAGGGCCCTGTATTAAAATTCATGAAACGACGGTTGTACTGGAAAGTTCACAATGCCCTGGATAGCCCTTCACCCGTAGCTTGCATGGCAAATACATGGAAAAGTTTCTTCCTCAGCAACCAGGGGCGTAGACAACGGGGGGGGGGGGGGGGGGGGGGGGATGAGGGGGGATGCATCCCCCCACTTTACAAGGTGGGGGGGGGGGAATGGCATGTACAATCATCCCCCCCCCCCCCAGGTTTGGGGGAATGATATTGCTTAATTAATAAGTCATAATGATGATAATAATAGTAAAACTAAAAATGATAACAATTATGATATTAATAACGTGAATTATCATGATGATGATATTAATCATCATCATATTTGTAATCGTGCGTATTAGTATTAGCCGCATTCACACGGTGAAATACAATTCAGACTGTAAAAAAGAGAAAATCTTACAAGTATTTTGTGGTTATCTTGTGGTTTGTCTTTACTAAGCAAAATAGCATAACTTTTTATCAAAGAGGTTTTGGGCAAGATTGTTTCTCACCTTATTGACTAACTTCTGTGTGAAAATCACATTAATCCAAATATCCAATAAGTCATGCGTGAGTGGGCAAATTTAAGAGGCAAAAATGTAACTTTTCAAAAAGTCACAAGGGTAATTTGGTGTTTCTGTCATATCACTTTTTTATGAATTCCATTTCTGGTGCATAACTTATGTCCTTTCATTGTTTATCATCCATCTCTTGATGCACCTACACCTATCCCGACATTTAAACCATTTAACCCGTTTAAGAAATACTCCTCCCTCTGGAGTTTGAAACTTTTAAAAACCCTTTATTTTTGTCAAAGAAGGAGGCCTTGTCTTCCTGAACTTTTTAAGGGGAAAATATATGTGAGTATGTCCCTTACATAATTCACAGCGTGAATTGATTTTCGGATTCTAGGATGGCTCATAATAAGAAGTTGAAAACATCAAAGATTCCTTCTTTTTCAAGCATAATAAGAAAGAAGAACATGATGGCGAAAGCCGTCTACATCAAAATCAGATAATGTCGGAGAAAGGCCTGTTCTTGAGGAAGTTCAACCAGAAGAAAGTGCCGTTGAGGGTAATGGAGCATCTGAGGCGAAAGATGATGATGAAACTGATGCCGGTTTTGACGACTGGTTTAGCCCCAATCACCCCCAAATTCTTCCATTCCCGTACTAGAAACTAAACCGCAGAAAATTCTGTTTCGAGCCAAATGGTACCCAAACTACCCCTGGATCCATTACGAACCCTCCCTGCAAAATATGTGTCAGTCCATTCCGTACTCGTATGCCACGGTGTGTAGATCTCGTCGAAACTATGACTGTCCATTTAAGGCGTAGTACAATCTATGTGTGTGTGTGTGTGTGTGTGTGTGTGTGTGTGTAATAGAAATATTACTTTTATGTATTTGTTATTGTATGTTATAAAGTGAAATTGTTTATTTAATCATGGGAATGAAATCAAATAAAGAATATGGAAAAACAAAAAAAAATAAATGTTTGTGTGAGTATGTGTGTGTGCGTGCACGCTTGTGTGTGTTATTTTCCCTCATTAAGTATGCATCAGATTGCACGATTTCAATTTCAAAATTGCAAAAGCTCCCTACCGTGGGAGGGGGGGACCACCCCCTCCACACCCTCCCCCCGGCTCGGGCGCTTCGCGCCCTCTCGAGCGTTGGCAGCCCAGTCATCCCCCACGTGTACGAACCTGGCTACGACACTGTCAGCAACAATGAATGATTCAAGTTCATCTTCAATTTAGATTATGCTGATGAAAACGATACTGACATTGTATAGAAACCTAGCTTCTCGTGCAGGTAGGGACTATACAATTATGTCATCATCTGTTGATTCCCAATAGTCTGATGTAGGAAAGCTTGACATTCATGCATGGTCCTTCTCTCACTACAGCCCTTGCATCCTGAAAATACAACAACACGAACTATTCCTTCTGCTGTCCTTGCAAACATTATGAGTTGAATGTTCTACAGATGATCAGCATACAGTTCGTAAGCGATATTCTCACCCAGTCTGACATTTGTCAATGAAGAGGATTATATTATGCGGATATGTCAAAGGGTGCAGGAAGGTGCTACTGCCAATGAATACTTATCATATTAAGCCACAACATCGAAATCACACAAACGAATGTTGCTTACCCTAAAGAAAAGATGTCAATTCGTTCGTGATGGCAGCTTTTTGTGATATAATAGTGTATATCAAGGCCAGTGCAGCATTATACTGTTATCATTTTAAATATATATATTGTTGCGCACACTAAATAATGCAGAACTGAACGATAAAAACATGTTTCGTATGTATGAAAGTGTACGTATGAATATGCGTTAAACACATCCTGTAAACCACGGTAAAACACAGGCATGTTGCGCACTTTGCGCTTAATAATTGGCCTGTGTCAGGCATGTTGCGCAATTTGAGCTTAATAATTGGCCTGTGTCAGGCATGCATATCAATGTACTTTCATCACCAGTATGACCCATATCTGCTATTGTGGTAGTAAACTCTTGAACAGCCCCCCAATCACTGTTCACTGTTGTAATACTGTCACAAAATTTAAATCAGATGTGCGTCGTAAAAGCTTCACCTGGGCACTGCCATAGACGGGGGGGGGGGGGGGGGGGGGGACACTTATTTACTTACACATTTGTGTGACTTCTTTTTTTCTGTGTTTTTTTTTTTTTTTTTTTTTTGGTTTATTGTAATCTTTGATCTTTTTATTAATTGTATTTCAATGTTACATAGTTTGTTATGTTTACGCGATTTGTATCACATGGCACTTACTCACTTACACATTTGTGTGACTTCTTTTTTCTGTGGTTTTTTTAATGTGTTTTTTGGGGGTTTATTGTTATCTTTGATCTTTGTATTAATTGTATTTGAATGTTACATTATGTCATTATGTTTACGTGATTTGTATCACATGGCTCCTTTGGAAAGCAGTCCTCGAGACTGAAAGGACTACCCTGTCTAAATAAAACGTGAAATAAAATGATAAATCAATAA
The DNA here is from genome assembly GCA_963669155.1 of Arbacia lixula. Classification (NCBI taxonomy): domain Eukaryota; kingdom Metazoa; phylum Echinodermata; class Echinoidea; order Arbacioida; family Arbaciidae; genus Arbacia; species Arbacia lixula. Next base: position 6,580,609 of record OZ022582.1, on the reverse strand, counting down.
ATTATCTTCCTTTCTCTGCGTATGTTTGTCTGACTTTCTTTTCCTCTTTCACATCGCATTACGAACTTTTTTGCGGAATGTGACATGCGTTGCAAGAAAGGTGTAAAATATTTAAAATAAAATGTATTACAGTTAAATGCAGAATTCTTCAAAGCCCATTAAAATTGATAACGGAAGGAATGTTATTGAGAGTGAATTTGTTTTATATAACGCTATTGCGTATTGCGGTCTCCGATTGATCTCTAGAATTCGGACGACCCGTCTGTCTAGCAATCAATATTATTCTCATAAAAGCCATTTTTCAGGTGTAATATTGTGAGGGAGATTCTTACACATAATTTTCTTTTATTTTCCGTGGTTTATACAACATAAACAGGTTAACCTGCAACAGGGCTTTCATGCAAAGTCACGTGCAACTGTTTTTGACATGATGATAAGAATCTGAGGAAATGCTAAAAGAGAGTGGATGCATTCTTCAGGCATGGTTATGACTGTGTTTCCGTTAACATGGCAGAAAATCTAGCCTGACTGCCAGGCTGTTGAATGTTTTTTAAACCAACCTATTGAATAAGGGGGTATGGCTGCAGTAGACTAATCATTCTCGATTTCTTCTACGGCTCACCCCATGTGGGAAGGACTTAGAGAGGAGGAGGATGATCGAGTAAATAGTCTTAAAAGGACTAGACTCTCTTTTTCAGTTTGGTTTAGAAATGTCCAACGGTCTGGAAGCAAAGCCACAGAACATCGAACGTTTTTACCAGTGTTCGGGGTTCATGTCAATGTAGAAAAACATGAAGCTTGATTGATTGATTGATTGATTGATTGATTGATTGATTGATTGATTGATTGATTGATTGATTGATTGATTGATTGATTGATTGATTGATTGATTGATTGATTGATTGATTGGTTGGTTGGTTGATTGGTTGGTTGATTGATTGATTGATTGATTGATTGATTGATTGATTGATTGATTGATTGATTGATTGATTGATTGATTGATTGATTGATTGCGATAGTTCTCAACTGTGAAGTGACAAACGGGTGCTCCAGAGTATGTAGATGTGAAGAAAGAAAGTGTCTAGGAGCTATTTGTCTGTTTGCTATAATTGATTGAGGTTGAGTTTGAATGCATTATATGTTTGTTTATACAATGTATTTCTTCATGTATGTTTACACTTCAGAAACTGAAGAAGGCCTAACAGACGAAGGCTCTATTAAACTTGGAACTGTCGGCTATGTCCCAGCTCCGAGATACTTTCTTTCTCCACACCTATATATGTTTTTTTATTGTTTAGGGGGATGCATGGGGGTAGGGGTGGGGGGGGGGGGGGGTTGACAGTCCGACTTGTTTCCACTGGGATCTGCCTTTATTCTCCATCACAGTTCCAGAAGGATTCGTCGGTATGGCTGTTTGTGCGTATGTGTTAATGTATGTACATGTGTGTGCCTGTATGTGTATGTATGCGCGCGTGTGTGTGTGTGTGTGGGGGGGGGGGGGGGTGTATGTGTGTGTGCGTAAAAAAGTATGTGTATGTGTGTGTGGGTAGGTGATTGTGTGTGGGTGGTTGGGTGTGTGTTTGCGTGTGTACGTAGAAATGTGTTAGTGTAATTTCCCTATACTTTAGAAAACACAAAGCGGTGGCTCAGTATCTAGATGGCGCTATTGTCTATTTTGTATACAAGTACATTGAGTTAGTATTATGTAGTAGAAGTATTACAGTAGAAACAGCAGCAGTAGCAGAGATACAAAATGACGCGAATGCAATGAATGAAACAGCATCCGACCTCAATTTTAACATGTATACACCGATGAGATTTTATTGATTCAATACCGAGTATTCCGCATCTACATCCCATTCAGTTTGGAATACCAGATAACCTCTGTGACATGAAAATTGGCCTATATATCAAATATAACATATATAAACATAATACTGTATCCTGTTTTTACATCTATGTATATCACGTTACAAACATATATTTTTCAATTCTATAATCTCTTCAATTTTGGTGTTTTAGCTATCCGTAATAAATATATACATGTAAATTATGTAACATGATAATCTTGGAATGTTGCCATTCCCATCTTGAGAGTTGTAAGACATTGCAATAAATGAGAGGTATACGGTTCTTGCTCTCACATACGTCAGAAGAAAACACGCATATTATAACTCCGTAGGAGTCAGCACAGAGACATCAAAACACCAATCAAATTGACTATTCAGATTTATAGGCTTAGCCCTAATAATGAATCCACGAACAAATACAGTACTTTGAAAATGTTACACATTATACCGTGTTACAATAACAATTTACATAAAACAACATTGGGAATGTACTACTATGGCTTCAGCTAAAAAAAGCATAATGAAATGAATAATATAAGTTTTCTTGCCATAATAACATACCGTCTGTGTGTGAGTATTTGAAATAAAGCAATTACCATAACAATGACAAGATATAGTGCTCAATAAAGATTTGTTTTAAGACACATTTTGTTTTTTTCTTCCTTCATCTGTTAGTGCACTATTAGCGCTAACAAAATGTTCCTTAAAGGGACAGTTCATCCTGAAGATAAGTTGGTCTTAATAAAAGCAAAAACATGAACATGATGAAAAAAAAAACATATGAGTGAAGGTTTGACGAAAATACGTCAAGGGATAAGAAAATGATGATCTTTAGACATTTCAATTTTGTGACGTCACGTGCGAGGTGCTCGTGTGCAGTATCATTCCATAAATTGCTCTTTTTTTGTTTTTGACAACAAATGATATGTTTTCACATATGTTTGTGTAAAATATGCTTATAATGCACATGTAAAACATTAATGATATTTTCTTAATGAGAAAATGCACTTAAATAAAAAAAAAAGTACACATCATATGGGAGAGCACCTCGCACGTGCCGTGACAAAACACAAAATCAAAAACCTTAATAGATCATACCTTTCTCATCCTTAGACGGATCTTCATTCAATCTTCACTAATATGTTTCTTTCATGTGCCTGCTTTTATTGAAGCCAACTCAATTTCAGGGTGAACTCTCTCTTTAAGCTTAAAACAAGCCAACCGAATCAATCGATCGTAACTGAGGCACCCCCCCCCCCCCTCTATTTTTGGAGAATCACAGATTGCACATTCGTGTTAATACAACGTTAGAGTACCCAAGTGGTGTTGTCATATCCATATTTACGCCCACATCTGGTTCTAAATAACATCATTCAATTGAGACTGGTCCGACAGTACCTACGGGCTAGTGTCGGGCACCCCCAATCAGAGTCCCGCTGTGATCACTGCTGTTCGCTCTACCCTTATAGTTTAGAACCAGTTATCTTGACAACATGCCCATATGACGTTACACTAAGGTACTCTTTATCAAAGGAAATTGTAGTCTGCGCCCCTTCCACTTCTAAATCTTGGAACCGTCATGGCTGCAAACACTAATCTTGCCAACCGTCCCCACCCATCTCAGCATCCAATTACGTTTTCGTATCATCATTATTTGACTGAATAGGGTAATGCGCGGTTCAACTTGCACATATATTTACTTACGAATCTCAGATGGATTCAGCGAAGAAGAATATCAACAATGTCATGAATGTGTCAGCTAAAAATTCGAATGATTAGAAAAGAATATTGACATTTACACTTTGTGCGCTTTTCCATAAATATTATTCTACTTCCCGTAAATATCAAAATGATTTAGATACAAAAATGGGATAACAAAGTTGGATAGAAAAGTCTCATGTTACATTCCATAGACCATTCCATGGATTCAGCGAAGAAGAATATCAACAATGTCATGAATGTGTCAGCTAAAAATTCGAATGATTAGAAAAGAATATTGACATTTACACTTTGTGCGCTTTTCCATAAATATTATTCTACTTCCCGTAAATATCAAAATGATTTAGATACAAACATGGGATAACAAAGTTGGATAGAAAAGTCTCATGTTACATTCCATACACCATCATATTGACGGTGAATATTAGTCCAATGATCCCGTCAATGACTACGATGACTCACAATGATGACGATGACAGCACTTGTTTGACCAAACCTCTTCTCCTGTATGGGTTTTAAGGCACACGTTCATAATACTTGCTCTCTTTTTTCGTTTCGAAAATGACCGTTACGCATGCGGTTCTAAAGCTTGGAGTTCCGTCGTGGCGCCGACTCCTTCTCGTTTAGCATTCCAATGTCCAATCAGTTTAGTCCCAGCGAAAACGCACGATAATCAAACGAATGGTTCAGCACCATGGAAAAATATAAAAATGAACTTGCGGGCGTAGGGGGCGCTTTTCCCCCAGCCTGGCGTGGTGAAATAAAAACACACTGTTCCACATTGTCCATTATCATGCTCTTGTGTTTTGTTTCGTTTCGGGAGGTAAATCGGTCTCAGCCCCCGAATATTGCTTTCTGTAGGTGCTGAGGATCACAGGATGGTTCTTCAGCGAGTTTGCGCGTTGCTGAGCATCCTCTTACCGTTATAACTTGCTGATATTTTTTGAACTTCTCGACTCTCTCCTTCGAAGACAGATGATAAGGATGATGAGCAGGAGAAGGGCGACAACAGACGTTGAACCCAGGAAGAAAAACAGTATCTCCGTGTTCCCATATAAGTCTTGCACGAAACCTGAGAAATAAAACACAAACAAAAAAACAATATACCATCATTGATAAAAGCAAATATATTTTTCAATATCTTTATAAAAGGTCACGCAACTCATGTATTGTAAGTATCGATGAGCGTTCGTTCATGTCTGGTCTCTCATAAACAAGCAAATACACACACACATACCTAGAGAGAGCGAGAGGGAGAGAAGGAGAGAGAGAAAGAGAGAGAGGGGGGGGGGCAGACAGACAGAGAGAGAGAGAGAGAGAGAGAGAGAGAGAGAGAGAGAGAGAGAACGAAAGAATCAGGGGGAGAGACAGAGTGATACAGACACACATGCAAATACATTTGCACAAAAAGGTTGAGTGGTATTCTATAAACTTACTTAGATAAAAAAAAAAAAAAAGGGGGGGGGGGGGACTCATGTCGAAACTTAAATTTGTTTTAAGAATACGAGCTCAGCATATTTCCTGGCACCGAAACCGATCGAACGAGCAACCCTACCTGCGACATATCCTGAAAGCATGTAGCCCAAGCCTACGGCGAAGAAGAACAGACTGCTGGCATCCGGGAAGTTCTCCTTGGCAACCGTCTCCGAAAGGATCGCCTCAATGGTCATGTGACTTCCGAAGATGCCGAAGCCGATGAGGAAGGACATGCTGACGAGGTAGATGTAGGAGGAGTAGACGGTCTGCAGGAAGATGCAGACAGTCCCCAGCAAGAGGCAGGCCAGGTACAGGTACGGACTCCACTTGAGGCGGTACCACAGCGCCACCGACATCAGGATGGACGATGCGATGCCCCCGACCGCCCCGGCCGTGGCCAGGTACGCCGCGCTCTCCATGTCGATACCGTGCTCGATAGCGTAGAGCACGATGAAGAGCGCCCAGCCGCCCGTCACCACGTAGAGCAGGATGATGTTGGGGAGATAGAGCAGGGACAGGAGCGGCTCCTTGATGAGGACGTCGAGATGGATGAACGCCAGACATCGGCCAAGCCATGACGCCAGACGTGGGAAGATTCCTGCTCCACAGACGCGCGATTTCTCACCCGGACTCGTGTAGACGACAACCATGTCCTTCTTAAAAGAACTGTCGCCACCCTCTTTACTACTGACAAGACGCAGCGACAGACACTGTTCTGATCCGCTGGAACATTTCTCCCCCGCGCACATGGCGTCTTTAGTCACCTCACAGTCGCTGGTACGCCGAGGTTCAGTGAGCTCCAAAACCTCCTGAGCCGATTCCCGAGACGACGTCCCGACACTGTCCTTATCCGACATCAACGGATCAAACACATCCCTCCCAGCCTCTAGCGACTTCTTGGACAAGTGTCCTCGTGGTCGGTCCCGGGCAACCTTCAGCATAATCCCGATGGGGAGCATGTTGAGGACGAGGGCTCCATCGACGAGCAGCGTGCCGCTAAGGCCGTACGCCTCCAGCAGTTTCTCCGTAAGAGGCGGCAGGATGGCGGCTCCAACGGGGATGCCCAGCACGCTGACGCAGCTGGCGAACGGGAAGTCTTCCTGGTAGTAGTCGTGCAGCAGTACAATGGCCTGTAAGTTAACCACCGAGCAGCTTAGACCTGCGAAAACAAAGAAGTGAAATCAGTTTTCTCATCGTAACAATGATTAATACAGGACCACGGGCATGATGGAAGGCCTGTTCAGGCCTGCGCAGATCTTTCTTAAATCATAATCATAATTCTGTAAGACCGAATATTTACAGAATAAAATAAGAGAACATTCAACTGTCTCACTACTCCAGGTCTCCCTTGGTTAAGGTGTAGCACCTGTCAGCCACCCCCCCCCCCCCACCAAAAAAAAACAAACAAACAAACACGTTCCCGCACCAGAAACGTCGTTATCCATCCCAAGTCATCAGCTAACGACAGTTGGCGGTATTTTGATACACAGGGTTTGGCCAACTCTTTTGGCCAAGTAGGCATAAACATATGGCGCATAATATTTTGTTATATGCTTGCCCAACAAAGCAGCACGCGCCATGTTACTATCGAGTTGGTCAAAATCTAGGTATAGATGATGGCTATGTTGGCCACGAGCACAATCTCGTTTGATTTCAGTACCACGAATGTGAATCGCCTCAAAATCAAATATAAGCCTCGTTGATGAAATAATACGAAACCGGGACCCGTGATGATCGTTAAGACATTGGATCTGTTGTCCGTTAGCAGTCTTTACCACTATATATAATATTGCTCATTCTATGCCATATGTGTAAGCCGCTGTGGGGTGTGCTCGTAATCGTCATATCACGATATAAATGTGGTTATCATCAGGTCGATATCATGGCAAGCCAGGATCTGGACGGACAGGTCCCCCCCCCCCCCTCCAAAAAAAAAAAAGCTGCCAAGATCAGCCAAGATTTCTTGGTCGATAGAGCTATCGCCAGGTATCGCTGCCAAGAGGCCGCCAAGACATTTTACCCGAAATTCTTCAAAAACTACTGATTAACTTCACTGAAAAGCCACTTTAATAGTCTCGAAGAGTTCTACTTTGTGTCTCCGGTATTGCTTGGTGTCTTCTATTACTATTGGCTGCTTCTTGGTTGCTTCTTGGTTGCTCTTAACAGCTTTTGGTAGGAGGTAGTGTATATCGACGTCACGGTGTCCCCAAATATGAAGTGAATATTGGGATGACCGTGGCGGTGCCGATATCAAAAGACTTGGTAAGACCGGGGGGGGGGGGGGGCATTTCATCAAAGGACTTGTCGGATGTTTTATCCGACAAGTTTGCTCTCGGCCAATAAGATGCAAGCATTTCAGTAGCTCATAACAGTTTGTCGGATAACACGTCCGACAAGTCCTTTGATGAAATGCCACCCGGGTCTATTATGGAAAACCCGGATCAGGACAGACTTACCCACAGTAAAGAAGAGGGCGCTGAGAGTGGCGATGTTCCTGGTGAAGGCCGTCGCGATGAGAGCGCAGCCGGCCAGCAGCCCGCAGGCAGACGTCAGCAGGCGGGGTCTCGGGCAGCGATCCAGCAGCAGTTTGGTGATAGGGCCTTCATGCACGCAATAGTGAAACGAATATAAAAAAAAATCAGATTCAGATTTGTAGTAATCGTCTTCCTAAAAAGAAAAATGTATTGGTTGCCGTGTTTAAATTCATATTCACATGGGCATACGTTAACGAATTGAATCAACAACATAAAATTGATTTCACACAATCCTTTCTTTCTCATCCGCGTTGTATAAAGCATTAAATGGATAGTTCACCCTGGAAAAAAAGTTTGTTTCAAAAAAAGCAAAAACGTAAAAGAAACATATTAGTGAAGGTTTGACGAAAATCCGTCAAAGGATAAAAAATATATGATATTTTGTGACGTCACGTGCGAGGTGCTCCCCACCATGTTGTGTACAGAATAATTCCATAAATTGCTCTTTTGCTGTTTTTGACAACGGAAAAGTTTTTTTTTTATACAGGTATTTGTGTAAAAACGTATTTCGTAATCATGTATCAAATGCACAGGTACAAGGGTATATATCTTTTTTGAGAAAATGCACATTTTCGAGAAAAAAATTGTACTCAGCATTTGTCAGAGCACCTCGCATGTGACGTCACAAAATCAAAAATTATAAAAGATCATAACTTTCTTATCGTTTGTCGGATTTTCATCAAACCTTCACTAATATGTTTCTTGTATGTGTCTCATTTTATTAAAAGCAAATTAATTTCAGGGGAACTATCCCTTTAAGCCTTTCTGAGGCCTGTCAAGACGATGCTCAATGGGATGTGAATGTATCACTGGTGCAAGATGCCATAATGGGCTGAAAGCTATTTGCCATAAAATGATCCACATTTGGAGTAATTAGTGTTTACTAATGTCCGGCCTGAATATTTTAATGATTTGTGATTTAATCACTAATTACTCTAAATGTGGATCATTTGAGGGCGAATAACATTCAGCAAGTTTCTAAAATGGACAATACATGAATTTAAGACTATTGGCAAAAAGATTGCTAACGATCATCTCTTTGAAGGCTACTTGTCTTCCCAGTACAGTATATTCCCTTCAAGGGGTGAAAGTGAGAATGGCAGGATGCGTTGTATGCATGGTGCGTATGAATTCTTTAACTTTCGTTCAGTCACGTATTTGATAATCTAACTGTGTAATCACAGTGTCTGATGTACTCTTGGTAGCCTGATAAGGAAGGACACGAATGTTCATTACTGATCTGCATTGTCATGATGACAACAGTCTCTTGATCAATGGATCACACCACGTTTCTAACATGAAGTGGCTATTTGCTTGTAATGTCTTCCTGAAAGACATAAGAAGGCTGGCTGTGTTTGAACCCTAAACTCTCAAGATTGAGAGTTAGTGGAACTATCCACTTCACGAAATTGCATAAAAATATTGTCCGCGTCGTGTCGATCTAAAATTCTCTATTGACTTTCATCATAATAGGGCCTTCTAGATTACGCATTCCATGCATGTATACTGTTCACCTCTCACTCGTTGTTAACTCTGTGTGTGTCTCACGTGAGTTTATTCATGAGTACATGCAATACACACACCACATAGAGCTACATTTTCTCCGGCTCTGAAGGAGTTCAGAGGTTCATAGTGGAATGCAATTCATTGAAAAGTGCGATATTTTGAAGAGAGAGTGGGTAAGAGGGAGAGAGAGAGAGAGAGATGTGGGGGGGGGGGGGGGCAAGAGAGGGAGCGAGAGGGGAGGGGAGAGGGGGGGAGGGAGGGGGAGAGAGAGGGAGGGAGGGGGAGAGAGAGTGGCGAGAGGGGGAGAGAGGGAGAGAGGGTGAGGAAGGGGGAGAGAGGATGAGAGAGGGCGGAGAGAGGGGGAGAGAGGGGGAAAGGGGGAGAGAGGGGGAGAGAGGGTAGAGAGAGTGGGAGAACGAGAGAGGGAGCGAGAGGGGAGGGGAGAGAGGGGGTGGACAAGAGAGAGAGAGAGAGGGAGAAAGAGAGAGAGAGATAGAGAGGGGGAGGAGGAGTTGGGTGAGGGGTTGTGAGTGGGACATAAGATGGAAATGAGAGATATAACAAGATTAAAAAGATGATTAAGAGGACAACCAAGTGAGAAAGTAGATGGGAGAGAGAGAGAGAGAGAGAGAGAGAGAGAGAGAGAGAGAGATAGAGAGAGAGAAAGAAGGTGGCATGGAGAGGGGGAGTGAGGGGAGGAGGAAGGGAAAATATAAAAAGGAAATCATAGAAGTAAATTCGAGGAACAGAGACATAAATTAAAAACGCTAAAGAAGATTCACTATCAATTCATAATCGTGTTAACAGTAAAAATTTCTTTTTGACTAGCCTGTAAGAAAAACAACAACATCGCTAACAGGAAGTAATAGCCTCCCAAACGTTTGTTAAGATCACGGTAAAAACACCACGATGTTGTGAACACTTCCGTTATGATAATCATGATTATGCTACGATTGCTTCCTATATAGTGCGAGGTGAAATGTGCAAGTAAGTGTATTTGTGATATGAACTCGACCAAAAGTTCATTTTAAATATAACTGTCAGCACAATTTCACCTAAAATGAATTTTCACCTCCATTATTCATACTTTATAATAATAATATTTCTGTTTTACTAGCCTGTAAATTAAAAATACATCGCTATATCTTGAAAGAATACAACCGCATGGTCTTTCCGAAAGTTTTGCTATTTTCTAAATGGTACAGGTGTTTATAAGTAGCAACGTTCTATTTATCGGACAAAATGCATACTTCGATATTTTGGAGCATTCCTGCACAAGAAACATGTATTTACCATGTACCAAGTAGGCATGTTCTGATATCTCCATGAGGGCCCAGTAACTGTAATCCAGCAACACGTAAACCACATTACTATATCCACACCCACCATCATGCGTGGGTCCTCATTATTACCCTACTAATTACATAGACCATAAAAAACTTCCGTAGTACAGTTTTTGGGGGTGTTTTGTGGGTCTATTTTATAATGATTATCAGCTGAGCACATCAAGCTGCACGGCATGACAGGCATGGCCACCACATTATAATCATGCTAAGTATTATGATCATGATGAAACCTAACACCTCTCCTTCAACTGCGGCTGTTATCTCCCGATGAAAGCACGAAAATGACTTTTTTAGTTAAAACAGATTTACTTATGATGTATCTATCTTCATTTCAAAGTTACAATACGAGCATGTCTAGATATAATCACTATGCCTATGAGACACATCATCACATAATTTCTTCCTACATCATGTACATGTTCTAGATTAAAGGCTCAGACTTAATTGACCAACTTCGTTAAACCGGCCACCTTGTTTTTCAATCTTTTTACTGCAATTATTTGTAGCTAGATGATGAGCTAGGAAACTTAAATTCCACGTTCATATCGATACAGTTTGTGATGTCGCGTGCGAGGTGCTCTCTCATAATTATGTTGTGCGCTGTATGAAATTCCATAAATTGCTCTTTTTCTTTATCATTAATTACTCCAAATGTGGATTATTTGAGGGCAAATAACCTTCAGCAAGTTTCTACAATGGACAATACATGAGTTTAAGACAATTGGTAAGAAGATTGCTCACAATCACCCTTTTGAAGGCATTCTGTCTTCCCAGTACAGTATATTCCCTTTAAACAAAGTGCATTGAATTGTTTTCGTCTGGGGATTAACTAAAATACTGTACCACGTGTAATTAATTGATAACCCGCTTGATAGTATCGTAATGAGATCATTATGATCACGCAGGAGTGACAGGTCATGGACCTATTACTATGGATGGAGTGTCCACGGACGATTTCCTATGACTGACATCCAGGTGTTTCAAACAAGACGTTATATTTCTGATTAGGCAATGCCTTCCTCTGAATAAAACTCGACTTGTCCAACCTATGGCAAAACCAGACTATACATACTAATATGTAATAGTTCATTACGGTTAAAATAAAATTATGTACAACGCCTGGTATCCGTCGATCAGCGCATATATTAGATAATTTAACTTAAAACTTAATCATTGGTGACATAATATGGAAAAAAAAGGGGCCTAGTGTCAGTAAACTACACCACATAAGTATTCCCGGGAACAAAATAATACGTAACGCTCTGCTGTTGCTAAAAACAGGAGACGCCGCTCTCTGATTGCTTAATTTCTCCCGTTCTCTTTTTCTTACTGAAGTAGGCTAGCTATCTGCAATGTTTGTGTTCTTCACTGTTTATCATACATGCATTTTTGCTTACGTAACTCTACTCTCTTTTCTGGAGAGCTGCATGAACCTCAGGCCTTATTCTTAAACCGGTAGCTCTTCTGTATTTCATATCATGGAAATGACTTATCTCATTCATTATTTACAGATTTATGTTGATACACACAATTATATCTTTGTAAATGATATCATTGATGTACGTTTAATGTTCTACCACGTCGTTATTAAAACATGTATGTGGAATATATGAGTCAAAGAAATCAAATCAAATCAATAACTTTAAGTATTGAAGAAGTCATGCCATTTTGTCCAGGAATGCAACCATAGTTTGAATAGACGACTTTTCCTAACCACCGTCATTTTGACCTAATAGACTGGTTTACCAACATATTCAACTTGTATGCATACCAGTTTAACAAAGGTTGCCCCTGACAACCGGATTGCTTGCCCGAGGTTTGCCTGACATAGCAACAACTAATGTATGCCAAGTGGATTCCAAGTACTGAAATACCATTTTTATTTACAGGTTAGTGTAACTCGATCGTTACTGGCCGCGAGAGAAGAAACATCCATAAATTTGATTCCGGATTTGATTCGGGATACGATAAATTTGACTACATTACTAAACCGGTCTATTATATTCCAACGCGTGTCCAAGAAATCGTAGCCGCGGCAAATGGGAAACATAAATGTAAAAACGGAACACGGAAGCTCTCGCCACACTTTCGCGCTATGTGCGGAACTCCCATAGCGTTTGACGTTTACAAAAAAATACAATAAAGGCTCCAGATTTATGAATACATTGTTTCACAATCTTCCTGAGAAGGTTGTTGCATATCACTATTGCGTCCTTCACGTGCCGTTCACCGCTTGTGCGCGCAACAGGAACTCCCTTTGAGATCAATTATTATCCCACGCATATCATACAGACATGGAGCCCTGAAGCCCCATTGTAGAAGGCCTTCTTACTGCGTCCTGATTGGCATGCACGCTAATCAGTGCACATGGAATCTTTCCTTTGATTGCATGTCCGAGATAGAGGGCCAACAGCCATCTTGCGATCCATAGACGACTCAACCCACGCCACACCTATACCCATCCCACACCAATGCGACACAAGGCGCCTGTTTTCCCCCTCGATTCAGTTTTCTAAATGCCGTTGCAGTGAGATTTTTCGAGAGCGTTTGCTATCCAGAATATCACTGTGACATTGAACGACATTAGAACTCTGACCAAAAGCGGATAGTGGAGAGGTTACACATGGACAATTAAATGCTTCCTTTGGGTCGTCCAAAGGTGACAGGGCAATTAAAGGTTGACTTTACCAAGAACCAAACGATTGTTTTCCGGTTGTGTCATAGACGCGTGGTACTAGGTGTTAAAAATAACTTTGACGCTTTTGAAAAATAATTAGAAATAAATTACAACTCAAATCAAGCTGAACTTCACCCATTGCAGAGGCAAAGAATGTTTTTTTTTTTCAAAACAGGTTTCACGACATTTCATCACTAATCATTCTTGTTATAATTTATTTCAGTATTTATTCATTTATTTATTTATTTATTCATTTATTCAATATTTAATGAGAGTTTCACTTTTGGACATATTTGGACCTAAACATGTGCGTGTATCAGATAATTGATTCAAGATACAAGAATGACCATTGTATATCACACCTGTCAATCCACTAGCAATTGTCGATCATCACAGTATCACTAATAATGCATGATGCCTCTGGCAGAAAAGAAGTTGTGGGTTGACGTGTAGTAGTAGTAGTAGCTGAAGTACTAGTAGTAGTCGTAGTAGTAGTAGTAGTAGCAGTAGTAGTAGTAGTTGTAGTAGAAGAAGCAGTAGTAGTAGTAGTAGTAGTCGTAGTAGTAGTAGTAGTAGTAGTAGTAGTAGTACTAGTAGTACTAGTAGTAGTCGTAATAGTAGTAGTACTAGTAGTCGTAGTAGTAGTAGTAGTAGTAGTAGTAGTAGTAGTAGTAGTAGTACATGTAGTAGTAAACGACTGAGTAATGGTAATGTGCTGAGGGCTACTTACAGCCGAGGTACATGGTGGCGAGAGACAATGACGTGATGAGGCCGACAAGGGCGTTGGACGTCTGCAGCTGCTCCTCGAGCTCGGGGATGAGCACGCCGAAGGACTTGGTGAGGCCGATGTCCATGCAGAAGTAGAGGAAGCGGGCCACCAGGATGCCGAAGGCCCCTCGTCGCGCCATGGCTGACAGGAAGTACAGGGGGACGGGGTGAGCGACGGATGGGGGTGGCCTCGGCGGAGGAGTGTCCGGTGTAGTTCACAGCCAGTTAGCTGTGGTGGCTAGCTGACATAGACAATGACATAGAATACAGTTTAAATTGACTTGGGTTCATTCCATCATTGCCCATTCATAAAAACGCACTTCGCTTACAGCACGGAATACATAATAGTTCAATGACCTAACATGCGGTATTCGTTGCAAAATACATATATATCACACTTGTGCAGAAGGCATAGCAAGAACAAATAACGGAATAGAAACAATGTTGTAGGGTAGGTCAAACAAACATAACTGAGTAAAATGGAAATATACTGTTAAAGAATTCCCCTCACAATATAAAAGACAGGTTAGTCCTTTTCCAAGTTAGAAACATCAATTCTTGTAGAAACTACGGAAAATAATCAAATAATAACAATAAAAGTGGCAACTAACTCTCAGCGGAATTACAGCGGTCGATGTATTTTGATTGAGTTTTGGACGGGTCGTCCATATCCTAAAGCGTCGATACCAGAGACCGCAATCATGGCAATATGCAGTAGCCCACATCGCAGCTTTTCGCACTGCACCGTGATGTGTTGACCCATACATTGAGCGTTGCAATACGATATATGAATGTCTACCATGAAGGTGCAGTTTCAAGCGAAAACAAGGAGTGGTTTTTTTTTTTTACATTTCCTGTAAAGGTTCCTAAAGCTATGTATGTGAGATTTCATACACGTTATCGTTAAGATATACTGCTGATTCCTGCCGTTCATGACCTTTGCAAATGGGCTATCATGTCTTTCAAACTGGTAACTTTCTTTTAGCTAAACTTAGAATAGATGATTTTAATACGGGCCTTTCATAATTCAGCGTTACCTCTGGCCTAGAGATGGCAGCCTTATGAAAACATACAAAGAATTATAAAGCAAGGGAAGTAAGTAATATGAGCTCCTTCTGTCATGTCTGATATACTTGTGGTTAAAGAAGAAGGATATTGATAGTCTGTTCCATTCTGTTTCGCATCAACTTCCTTCGAATTGTCACAATGAAGGCACAAAGCTATCACAACAAAGCTACCAAACACTCCTAAAAGACAATATTTATTGACAGTACTTATCACACGCGATCGAAATTTGATTGTTTCCCCTTAAAAAACAAACAAAAAGTATGTTTTGTTTAGTGGACTTTAGTAGGCCATATTCTTCTTGTTTGTAGGTTGTCATTGCTCTTGTACTTTTGGAGCGCTACCATGGTTACATGAACATAAACAATGGAACTATCTGATCGTAATATATGACTTTCAAGCAATGGCAAACGAACGTACGTTTAAGTAGATTGATCAGTCAACTTAATCAAGTTAACCTTTACACTAAACCATGTTAATTTATTCCACATTCTCCAATGCACGGTAAGGAACAACTTACTGGTGGCTCAATAGTTAGAGCTCGTCTCTTAGGGACAAAGTCTTAGTTTCGAGCCCCCCCCCCCCTCCCCCCCGCCCCCCTAGGTGGGGGAAAACACTCCGTCCCTCGGATAAGATGTAAAATGGAGATCCTGTGAAAAAACCAAAATAAACAGGCATACTCTATGCACGTTTAAGAGCACCACTTTGCTTTTCGATTAAGAGCAGGGTGAAAACCAAGGGGAAAAGACAAAAAGCCTAAATCTGGAAAAATGGTGAGTGATGCCGACCCCTCCTGATTTGGCACTTTAGACGGATGTTGGTTTTCAAACGGTATCGCATCGTACAGGCCATATTCCCTTCAGTGCCAGGCCCAATGTTCCCAAGAAAATGGACCAAATATGGGAGGAAACGACAAGGCCTTCTCAAAACAATGAACTAGATTTCAATAGATAATGTTTGAGGACTATCAACCATATGAGAGTAATGATGCAAATCATCCCCCATATCACTTACACGAACGTAATCAACAATGACATGATAGCACTTACATGGCAAACCGCAAACGCCCACACATTAATAAGGAACAATGATGTGACTGGTAAAAACAGAGCATGAATGGAAGGGAGCAAGGTTATCTTCCATAGACGGGGATCTGATGATAATTTGAATTTTGAGGGAGAAAGAGAGAGAGAGGGGGGGGGGGGGGGAGACAGACAGACAGACAGACAGAACGAGATATAGATTGAGAGAGAGAGAGAGAGAGAGAGTAAACTTGTAATCATCCACTCGTCTTCAAATTCGTGGCCAAAAATGTGAATTGCTTATGCCATTATCATCCATAAAAACAAGCGCCTTTGATCTTGAGACATTCTTACAACTCTGAGCATCTTCAAGGATCTTTAAGAATCTTCCTTATGATATTGCTGAACTTGCAATAATGAATTCTACCATGTACTTATCCCTCAGTCGTGATATAATTATGTATTCGTTTTCAACACTCTTTCGCAGTTTCACCTTTCTTAACCTTACCCCAAAACATTATCATGATGAGGATATTATTCAAAACGCCGATCACCACCATTGCCTTCCGATGGGGTAGTTGCTCCGTAACTTCCACATACATGCGACATGCTCAAAATTTCTGTTATTTGACTGTAAAAGCTTGCCTAACATAGCGGCACTATGTGTGTGTAAACCCCTGATGTGCAGACAGAATTTCCGTGCCCTTTTTACAAATGATAAACCCTTACATTTTCCAGGCATTTGAAAACTCCATTGGCTTATTACACATCTTCATGCTAATGGTAGTAAAATGGTTAACGCCCTCGCTACAATAAGTCTTTAATTGCCGATCTCACAAAACTTTCTCCCTAAATACAAGGAAGTGCTTTTATCCCTGTTTAAGGCATCATGTGGTTTAACTGTTCACGCGCCACGGAGGCATGTTTGCACTGGTAAAACGCATTATTCCCATAGGGCAGTGTGGAGTCTGGCGGGGAAGGCGTTAATTGTAATCACATACACTTCCACTCCGCCATACAGCAGCTAAATCGATTAATGAATACAGCGGGAAAAAAGAAAATTAACAGTGTCAACGAGTGATATCGTTCGATATTAGCACTTTTCATTTAATGTAATCATTACGAACAAGGCCATGAACACAGGGGAAAAAATCGATCTGTACGTTTTTCATGTGAACTAAACGGTGTCAACCCGAGACATCGTTCGATATTAGCATTTCATTTTGATAATGTAATCACGCTTCACGTTTGATTTCCGGCAGCACTGTCAGGTTTTTTTTTTTTTTAAATGCATAACACATACTAAAACACCTTATTCATTCAATGTCATTACGATCACTTTCAGGACCGACGCAAAGGAAAGTTAAAGTAGTGGTAAACTTTATGTTCAAGACCTCGTAACATAAAGGTTTGCAATCAATCGCAAAATGGCAATGATCAATCAACAACATTGTTACATGCGCTTCTTGTTCAAAAGACTGACCAGTACCCAATCAAAATTCATCTTTCAAATGTGCAAGTGATTGCAAACCTTTATGTATAACATGCTCGGGTCCAAACATGAATATTTCAATGATCGATTTACCTGCAACATCTTGACACAAATTGCTACATACTCCCATTAAATATTATTTTGTATGTATTTCTCTACGCCGAAATTCATATAATAGTCCATGAAATATCCAGATTACCACGAAAATTTGGAGTTCTGGCGTAGGACAAATTGAGGTTTCTCTCCAAACTATTGTCGATCTCTTCCCATCAAACCATAAACATGATAGGCGTATTGCCACTGCGTTCCTCTCATAAGCTAGGATTACATCAGCTAAGATCATGGCAGCCTCTTTTTTGAAAGAATATAATGATTTTCCTCCTAAAATATTCTCTTTATATGACGCCTACACTTCATTTGCAGATATATGTTAATCGCGTTGTGAAGAAGTGTTATATTTGCATGTAATTAGTGAATAATTTCACAAAAGGGTACTAAGTAAAATGCATGAATTCTTATTGGTCAACAGGTTTACTCCAGTTCGCATAGGCATATGGAACAGATTCAGACAATACTGTGTTTGCCCTTTTTCCTATTCATAGAAATTACAGCCTACGTCACTTTTCATATCTTTCAGAAAAAGTTCGGTATTTGTAAACACATTTTCCGACCTGACCACATAGCTCCCCATAGCATTCTTCATCTCATAAATGTATGTCTGTGTTCCATTGCATTCCATTGATATCAATTCCAGGCACTCATGATTCGAAGTAAAGAGAGCACCTAAGTTACGGTGTCGTCATGATTATGACCATGTTGTCAAAACAAAAGCCAAGAAGGTGAAGGACGTTTTGCAGAGGGCCTAAAGCTGAGCTAACCTGGATTAACTTTGGTGAAGAGTACGCTGAAGAGGTGTCGTGTGTTGATCGAAGCAGATGGCAGACGCCTTCATATCATTGAACATCTCATTCAATGAACCGATCTCACACTATGAACATGGTTTTTTGTTACGCGGACAAAATTGAAAAGTGACCCTTTGAAATGCTGTACGCGTAACAACATACCATGTACGTCATGTCAATGCTTATATGGAGGGCTATAAATCTCAACCTGATTCGGCATGTTTATGTTTCTTTAGAACATGTATGCGCATAGCATCTTATCATTGTTATATGTCATATGTTAGCTCCTGCTAACATATACTAACATATACCCTACTAACATATACTTCTGCACCAGCATAAGCTGTGCATTATTAACCATCCATTATACAAAGTTTGCGGTGGGCCACGGCGAAACACATAGATACATGAAGTGAATTAAACAAAATAAAACAAAATACGATCAATAAAGCAATCACCTTTATTTTACAAAAGAAATAACTTTTTGTAAACATAGGTATATACAACGGTAATTACCTACTTGCAGCTACTGGTGGAAAACACGCGAGCAGGTAGTTCCATATGTCCCAGTTATATGGCCTGAACACAATGATCCTCAACTCGCCAGAGAGGTCGACTTAATAATAGGGACTTTTCGATTGGGTGAACGAGAGTGATGTGACGCCCGGCGGCAGGCGTATGTCAACGCGTTTACTCCCTACGTTGAGCCGCTCCTGAAATGCGTTTCGATTTCGAGCGTCACGTCTAGTCAACGTAGTGACGTCATGGCCCCTGTGAAAAGCGCGCGCGCCATCATCAGTGGATAGCACTGATCTCCCCATCAGTGGTGGATAGAGGTCAGTGGGTGGCCCGCGCGGCCTCACTGTTGGCAATACGTATACGGGCGCGGTTAAAATGTATACATGTATGTGGGACTGTAGTGTGCATTTGCAACTAACTAGACGACAGAGCAAAAAGGTACCTGATAGGCTGTAGTTGGTACGTCAGTGGTGCTCATGTTAAGTGAGAAGATGATGAACTTTCTGGTAATGTAGCTATTTATATTTTGTTTAAAAAAATAAATGGAAAAGTCGTTGAACTACCCGCTGATTTGCTGTAACTCAGCATAATCTTCCTTCGGCACCGTCCATATCAAGAGGAGTATGACATCATAGACAGCACGGGATGAGCCCGGCGCGAGTGAATTGGGTGGTCGGTGAAAACCTCGGTAAACGGGTTGAGCCGAGGGGTGTTGAGCCGAGGGGTGTTGAGCCGAGGGGTCGACTTTGACGCATGCGCGGTGCGTTAAAGTGACGTCATTCACGGTGACGCCTGGCGGCACGTCCAAATCGAAAAGTCCCTAATGTTGACTTTATCGCCGCTTCACGAGCACTGCCAGAATGATGTGCCTGGCGTATCGATATCACTGACCTCTTGTAAATGTCGGTGATCGATATCCTCAAACGGAGGTGGCTCGATTTTGTTTTAACTGACAAGAGGCAATTACTGTTGGTTTCTTCATTAAAATAAGTGCACACACACCCATGTATGTGGTCCTAGCTAGAGCGCCATAAGATTGAGCAAGGTCGTTCTGTATATGAATTTTAAACGACATGCAATGGCGGAATTGGCATGGAATTTAAAACCAGGAAAGAGAGTATAAATACCTTCTTTTGTATCACTGCTGCATTGACTCTGCCTCTGAAATGACAAATGGAGGATATATAATTGATACAGAGGTTCAGGTGACGACAGTGTAATCATGATCCCTACTACGAAGTAATCGAACGAAGAGGCAAATGGCGACAAGATGCATATTACTAGTAATATAGACAGAATGAAATAATGATGAATAGCGACGGTACCTCGACCCCACAACCATTAAACAATATACGTATCTACAGACTGAGCAAAACCTTTGTACCCTATTTGTACCCTATCCTCCTTTGTTTACGACCGAGAGAAGCTACGTAGTCCACTCGATTTCAGACGATCCATCCACATTTTAACTCGAAATTTAACGGTCAATATAATTCCGCTTATAGTTAGTTTCCATTTTCCATATTCTGAGGGCAGAGCTCATACGGTATTTTCTTCCATTTATGTACACAACATACCGAAAAAGGACTATACTTCCTTGAGAGCTGTTGATATAACTTACAGGAGGCCACTAATATTTATTATATTCCACATACTAAGAATGTTGGTATATGATTGGTCAAGAGTTGATCGCGTGATGAAGCGTAGTTTTTCCCATCTGATTACCTGAGAAGAAAAGTTCGTTACACTCTAGGAGATAGTCCTTTTTTGAGAAGGAAAGTTCGTTACACTCTAGGTGATAGTACTTTTTGGTTTCGCTGATATCTTCACTCCTCACAGTCCTAACGCGTGATCAATATTTTGAGTACGCGCGAAACACTCGGACTATCAATTGTAGCTCGGCGCAGACGACGCCGCGGTGCACGGTAATTACAAATTTGTGGTTATAGCGCGCTGCGCCGGGCGTACGTACAAGCAGTTCAAGCCTTCCATTTCCCCACACAGTATTTCACCAAAACAAGTGTGCAATTTTCTACCACCTCGTACCAAAATTGACCTAGAATTTCACTTTCCTGTATTTTATATGAATTATGAAAGGTATTCTCGGAGGATCTATGTTCTCACCGACACCGCACAGGTAAGCGAATTTCGATTATTCTTGCTTTTCCGGCAAAATCTTACGAATTAGCGTCTCTATGGCAGAGTGTTCTTTGGAATTTGTAGAGTCTATATCGCAACGTGCACAAAGTCAATTTGCTTCCGGGTTTCGGAGCGTCGCGTGAAAATAAAACCAAAAAGTACGATCATGTAGCCGCACCGACCCGAACGCTTTTGTACGTTAAATTGTCATTTATTGTATAGATTGTTGGTATCAGATGTGGAATATAAAGCAAATAATCAACTTTTGGTTTCAGGCAATCGTCCCATCGCCTAAACCAACGTTGATTATTTGCTTATTATCCGGTGGTACATTCTTAATCTAATTAGCGCTACGTGACACAAAGAAAAACATAAAACGTCATCTCGCAATTACGCATACTGTTTTTAAAAACTTTGAATTAATTTCCGAATGATGGCCACTCTAAAGAATATAAAAATATGATTCTTGTTTTCCAAACAGCAAACCTAAGAGAAGTATGAACTTTGTTCGGCCTTTATCAGGAAAAGAGATATGCCGTGATTATGTGAATAACTACATAGAATAATGTATCACTCAGAAAGGAAACTCTGATTTCTCACTTTTGATTTCTATACGCGTCTAATCTGTGACTTATCGCGTGTGAACTGTCGTAGGGAGATCAAAGTCGCCTTGTCAGGTTAACGGATGTTAACCCTGATAACAGCTTTATCAAGGATATATCAACCCGTCCTTTGCCAGATCAAAAAAAAATTCTGCAGTATTTGTGTACATTATCGTGATTTGTAGAGACAACATTAGACATGATTATGGCGCATGAATGTGCACGCAGTTTGTTCGTAAACACGGACAGTCTGAAGTGGGTATACCTCTGCATAAATGTGCATGATGTGAGAGTGAGAAATTGAGATGGAAGGGACATAAAGAAACACAATATATTAAAACAGATACAATAAATCAAAAACTAAAAGAAGGACAACGTTGACCAGAACGATAGATAAAGTAAGGAAGAAGTAACACAAAAACAAGTGGAAGCGACATTAATATTCAACAAGAACTAAATAAGACATGACAAAGGAGAGGGCAAAAGTTTACCAGGAGAGAATAAAGGGGAGGCCTGACCTGAAGTTGAATTGGTGTTTGTTATAGCAGAAAGTGAAAGCAACATATTAGTGAAGATTTGACGAAAATCCGTCAAAAGGACTTTCTTAACTTTCCCATTATGCTGTGTGCCGTATGATTCCATAAATTTCTCTTTTCTGGATGTTGTTGAAGAAATATTTTTTTTTTTCATAGAGATGCGTTTGTAAAATAAGAAGAATGATAAATGCACAAGTAGAATGGTATATCTTCTTTTGAGAAAATTGAAATTTAAAAAGGAAAAAGGGAGAATTGCGGGAAAGGCATACGAAAGTACGGCGCTGAGAGAGTGAAAATGAAAAGGCAAAGTTGACGAAAAGTAGAGACTAACTAAGATAGAAACAAAACAACTAAATATGGAATTGACGCAACCAGTACAAGACTGAAAGAATGGTACAGTAAAGTGTCTCACGAAAATGATAACCACAATCATAGTTACATAATGAATTGTCAAGGCTATCGCCCTTGATAGGGTAAACAAAGAACATTTACGTTTGTCTGTGTTTTTTTTGCAATCTGTTCGCCAATCAAACGATAAATAGACGCCACATCATTTTCCGATAACTATTTCGGCGGTCCCACCGAAATATACGTTGGGTGTATCTCTTAGTTAGAAAGCTATACAAAACGAATTGTCAAGGCTTCCGCTCAAAATAGGGAATACAAAAAAAATGCGTTTGTCTATTGTTGCTGGGGTTTTTTTTTGCAATAAAGCGTTCTTCCTGTGATACTTCTTAACAATAACAAGTTTTACACTTTTTCGTTAACTATTTTGGAGGTCCCGCAGAAATAAAACGTTCGGGCGTACATTATGTCTGAGGTAGAGAAGATCACACGTAGCATGACCAGGAAGATGCCAAGACACTTTTAAAGCGGGGAAAGGGGAGATTTGGGCGTAAAAAAACTACCCCCCCCCCCTCCCCAACGATCCTTCATACTACTAACCCAACATTCCTTTTTAGAACTACCCACAACTCCTCGAAAGATTCCAGTCCCCCCCCCCCCCCCCCTTTCACATATAGCGCACCGCAAAGTTCAAATATTAGTTCTATTAACAGTTCGGGCATTAGGGAACCACTGTTGTTTCAGGGAGTAAAAACAGACCAGTGGAACTTGGTGTGGCAAAACACAGGCAAACAAAGCTGCCACTTTATTTCTACCTAATCTGGGGGATGTGTTTTTAGATATTATTATGGCAGGGTTAGAACAGTTGAGAGAATTCGTCAGCTTTTTCACGAACCGAAACGCTAGCAGATTTACGTCACGTAGGGCGTAAATACTGCATTTCATGATTTAAACTTCTTGTACTATACATTAGAGTACACATAACAGGCATCTAAACTGAATTCCCCTGTCCTTATTCGCTACATTACATGCACTTCGTGATAAATCTACCAAGTAATCAGCAAAATCTGAAATGCATGCATTGTTGGAACTATACATGCCCTATTGTAAAATCCAGGGGGGGGGGGGGGCGTGACGCATAATATTGTTAAAGGGTTACTAAATTAGAGAAATAAGTTCCCACTAATCTATGTAAAATTATCCACTAAAAACGAATTTTACATTTGTTTGCCGCAATAAAGTCTCATTTTGACGAAAATTTGAAAAAACGCACGCCTCCAGTGACGTATGAGAAGTCAAAATGCCATAGATTGTACGGACGTCAACAATAGACCATTTTCGTAATGTATTCACAACTTTCCCCCTAACTGCGTAGTAACGCGTTATTGCATTCACCTGTATCTTGTCATTCAGAGTCAATGGATGGCATGTACTTTGAATCTATTAGTTGTTGCTACTCGGACAAAGCTTTGGGGTTCCCATTGGTAACGTATTGTTTGAACGGAGTGAATAAACTATTTTATTCACCATTGTTCACGCCGTTGGCATTTATGGCATTTTGACTTCTCATACGACAAATGTGAAAATCGTTTTCAATGGATAATTTTACAGAGATTAGTGGGAACTTATATTTCTAAATTAGTAGCCCTTTAAGAACAGCTGTCAGTCATGAATATTGAGTGGCGGCACCAAAGCTCGTTTAAAGGGATGGATATCCATTTCTTTAAACTTCCTTGTCATAAAGTGGTTGTAATTTATCTGTATCTGTATGTCTGGAACGTACAATCACCATTGATGGTTGTCACGTACGTGAGGGCAAGCAAATACTGAATTTGATACCCTTCTCGATGACACACACACACACAAACACACACACATACACACACACACACACACACACACACACACACACACACACACACACACACAAACCAGTTTGGGCGTGGCTGTGCGCCTTCCTCGTCACCTATTTGAAAGGAAATTTATCTTTTAGTAATTGTGTAATGAAATATGACGCGTAACAGTGCGAAATCGAGACCTTTCTACTGCAACATAAAACCACGGGAAGAGCCTATTTAAGTTGTAACAATATTCCTTTGTAAAATCTTTAAAAATACATTGAAAGTATTACATTTTTCAACTGCACAAGCATCTAGGCCAAATTTTCTGTGCATCCGATATTTTATGTATCAAATTTTAAAGAAAAATCATCAGCAGGGTTGGCGGAATCGAACATGGGATCAGAGAGAAAGACAATGGAGCTCTCTTTTGCGTCTCCAAGGAGCGTACAATGAATGTGCATTCATTGAAGAGCTGATAGTATTCCATGTGATTTTAAACATCATTGGCTTGTCATACTTTGATGCGCAGTTCACGCAAAGAAGCTACCAACTTTAATATATAAAAAGGTTAGGAGCCAAATGTAATTGGGGTGTTTTAATTCATATTTCCTACAACGTGGGATTGTTTTATGGTATACCGTATAATGGAATGGAGTGGCATTGTGTCTTACGTTCATAATTTCCTATTTAATTTTAATGCCGCATAGGCAGATTTATATATTCCCTGCAATGTGGGATTGTTTTACGGTATACCATATAATGAAATGCCATTGTGTCTCAAGTTCATAAGTATGTCCAATTTCATTTTAATGCCGCATAGGCAGATTTATATGATATTCCTGCAATGGGGAATCGTTTTATGGTATACCGTTTAATGGTATGCCAATTTATCTTTTAAGTTCACAAGTCTATCCAATTTCATTTTAATGCTGCATGGGCAGATTTATATGATACACAGGTATTGCGTCGTTGGACAATTTGTGAAATGGAAAGGAAGCCAGATGTACGATGCCTACCAGCATGACCAGGGACGTCTGACATAAAAGTCAAGTTGTGATTAAAGGGAAAGACCACCCTGAAGTTAAGATGGTTGTAAGATGGTTGAAACATCTGAGTGGAAGCTGGGGTAGGGGTGGAGTGGGTGGGGTGTGGGGAGGAGCTGGAATGTGACATGACGAGCCTGAGATTGGCCCACGGAAGGAGCCAAATGAGAGAACCTTATCGTCCGACTAAAGCTTTAAAGAAATGATATTCTCGGTTGTCGCAAATCTGTCCGAAAAATAAGTGCAGGAACACCATAGAGTACCAATTACCACCCGCACATTCTACATGTGTCCTATAAGCATGACAAGGGCAAATAGAAGTCATGTATTCACATCCGTTAAACATGCTTTAACACTATCAGCCTCGTGTAATTCAATAGGTACCAGCAATGTATGATTTTTTTTTAATTAATGAATACATGTAACGATCAATCACTAACAAAACAAAATGGATAACTTGATATACCATAGTGATTCCGAGAAAAAAAATGAACATATTAGAAGTAGAAGTAGTAGTAGTAGTAGTAGTAGTAGTAGTAGTGATGGTATAAGTAGTCGTAGGTATCTTTTCAACTTTTTATATATTTGTGACACACACACACACACAGCCACACAGCCACACACACACACAGCCACACATCCACACACACATACACACACACACACACATCTACACACACACACACACATCCACACATACACAAACATCTACACATCCACACACACACACATCCACACACACACACACGCGCACATACATCCATACACACATATACACATCTACACACACACATCCACACACACACATCTACACATTCACACACATCCACACACACATACACACACACACACACACACACACACACACACACACTTACATACCTGTAGATACCCATGTAGTTTCGGGAAGGACGAACGGTCCCTGGACTGCAATAACAAATCATGTTGAATCCGTATGCTGTAATATTACACTCCGTTATCATCCTCTCATATAACAATAATGATTAACCAACCAAATAACGGCGTAGACAGTGTCGTTCGAAACAAGTTATATACATGTTTGTGCATTAACAAATCCAGACACAGTCATCTTATGATTGCGATATGTGCCGAAACATTCAAAAACAGCTTGACAAGTGAATGCAGCTAGCACCATTGTGACGACAAAGGATCGAAAATATGTCGTCAGAATATTTGTATTTGTACTTGATACGGATCATATATCATGCATATCTGATTGGGTCGTGTGACACGTTGATTCAGTACTGTATACGATAATATGCAAGTTCGACACACAATTATTTTGTAGTCATGGTAGAAGCAGTGGTAGGATTGCGGGACGTAAATGAATGAAAGAATAGGTTTATCCTCCACAATAATCACGTGGAAAGTTGCCTTCCACCAGCATTCAATAGTTTTGGAGAAAATTGCGTAAATTGATATCAATATAACTAAGTAACTATATAAACTGATGTAAGTTTTGATTCATCCACGAAGAATTACAAATAGAAATTAATCTGATCATCTGGACTTACTGGTTTCAAACGGAGAACAGTTTCACGTCCGATCCGGAACGCTTCGTCAGCTCGTCTGAGCTGACGGGAATTCGTCGTTGCCACTTGGTGGCCACGCACAATTGATGTTGAGACGTCGAGGAATTTTCCTGATTACTGGGTTGTAAATCCGAGAGAGGAAGTGTCGTAATCCCCCTCCTTTGTTGAGCAGTTGAGGGAGGGGTTCTCATCGGTGAAGTCGACTGCTTCGCGGACCCCCTCTCAAAACATTTAGGTTTCAAACCTAAAGTCCAGATGATCAGATTAATTTTTATTCGTAATTTAAATAACTATAATAACTACATGTATATTATATACGAGTATATATATATATCGATATAAATAATAGGTTATAATGTAATATTTAACAATCAATCGGATAATCATACTACCAGGACGACTACAGAATGCTCTTTGTTGTCTCTTATCGAATGATTACAATGGAATGATATAAATTTCAATGGTAAATGTCAACCAAAAATACGTAACAAACACACCTGTTTTTTGTTTCTGAAACAAAATAAAGAGTGACTATTTTGTTTACAAATTATTAAATATTTGTTTTGGCAAAGTTGTTTGGTCGTTATGACGAGTTCCATACTCTCTTGAATTTAGGATTGAATGCGTGATTACGTGTCTCGTAATATCTTGTTCTGCAAAATGAGTTAAATACGGTGGGAAAAATGATCATGTTTCGTCTAATCGCACAAATGTATTTCAAATACAAATCTAATTACGTGTATCATATCTATACAACTTCATCCCATATGTGGGTACAAAATCTTTGTAAAGCATTCTTTTGTGACTGGAAGAAGAGTACACTGAATCTACACTCCAGCTCAAAGGAATTGACATAGGGAAAGGGAAAGGGGAGAAAGGGAAGGAGCTGTAATTTTTAACCGCGGTATATTTTGTCCAGTTCAGCATGAATCTACACTCCAGCTCAAAGGAATTGGCATAGGGAAAGGGAAAGGGGAGAAAGGGAAGGAGCCATAATTTTTAACTGCGGTATATTTTGTCACGTTCAGCATGAAACATGATGCTTTAGCCTAAAAAGCATCATGTTTCATGCTGAACTGGACAAAATATACCGCGGTTTTAATCTGCGGCTCCTTCCCTTTCCCTTTCCCTATGTCAAATCCTTTGAGGTGTAGTGAATATGAATGAAATGCCTGATGGTACTCCATTCAATTCAAACACATTTGGTTCACATGATATTGAAGGCATCATGTAGCTACCGTCGTTACATTTTTATCGGAATAATAGGGATTCCATGGGTAGAGGGGGTATTACGAAAACACAGAGACTTGGGCCTCAGAGTGAATAAAACAGAACAGAAACAAAATGACGCAACAGAACGCATAACAATAGAGCACAAAATAAATAATGGGACGATGTTACATAAGACATCTTACTCTGTCTCTACCCTTTTTATTGAGTTCTTTGTATGCATGGCTGGACAAAAAAAACGGTATTTAGCAGACTGGAAAATCTCACTTGCGCAAAGATTGATACCTCACACACGTATACACACAACAATGGACAAGCAAATAAGAATCTGATATTTTCCTGGATGGAAATATTAGTTTAGGAGCACCTAGGCACGTTCGTGACGTTACCTATCTGAAAGAGATATATCTTATGGGAACGGTTCAATAATTTTTTAATGGAATATAACGCGGAACAGAGTAAAATTGTCACTCTCTTCTAATGCCACATGAAATCTCGTTGAGAGCCAATATCGCTTATTAGAACTGACATGTCGATGTAATTTGTATATATGCGTTTTAAGTAGTGCAGCATATAACTGCGCAAGCACCCCAGTTTTGTATAAATTTAACCCCAAATTGTCAGTGCATCCTGTTCTGTTTATGCGTCAAATCCAAGCAAAAATCATCCAGAGAGTCGGCGAAAGCGAACATGGGATCAGAGAAAGTTTCAATGTAGAAGCTTTCTTTTGTGACCAGGCGGAGAGAACAATTAATGAATCTGCATTTATTAAACAGCTTATGGTACCCCACGTAATCAAAACATCCTTGGTGATATAAATCAAACCTATGTACATTACTAATGTACAAATAAATTTATACATATGCACACACACACTTACAGGCATACATAATCATATACATGTATAGTGCGTAACGTATACTTATTTTTTGTACCTTATTAACTTAATCGTCCTTAGAGGTCCATTGAGATTGTGTGTTCTGAGGAGAACATTTTTCCCCCTCAAGATAGCATAAATTCGACATTTCAAGAGGGACGCTGTTTTCGGGATGAGCACGAAAGCGAGTTCATAGTTGTAATGTGCGCCTGAGCAGATTATTATTGGTACGAATGACCTCGGGCCAATATTGTACTACTCACAGAGTAAAACGGAAATTCCATAGATAGTGGACCACGTTTATACCCATTATAATGCAGATGTGACAAAAGCGATTCAGCTCTAAGAACGTAGTGAAAGAACATTCCACCATGTACACCTGATTCTATTGTTGGTATGGGCACGCTGTAACAAAAACACACCTACACAACTTCGTGATCAAATCCCTAGTCGTTCTTGATTCAGTGGAGTATCCGGTCATGATGTAACTATGAACTGGCTTCTTATCATACAAAGAAGAAAGGCACATTTCTGTCTGAAGGGTGATTTGGTATTGCAAAGAGGGGATTGCTATCTACCAGGAACCCTAAATATCTACGAGAAGATATTCCCATCCTTCAGTAGAACATATTTTCCTTTCCAGCTATAAAAGGAATCGAGAATTTAGACATACACCAGCTTTCTGCGATCAGCTAACACATCAGTAACAGAATGACAAAATCATTCATTTGTCATATTATTTTATTTGTGCTTACAAAATTACACGAAACGATTTATGGGGAGTGGGTGCCGCCAGCAGTTAATAAGTGCATTCTAGTTGTTGAATTATTAATAAACACACCTGAGGGGTGTTTCACCAAGCTGTTCGTAAGTTACGAACGACTGGTTATCCCTTCTTGTGCTTAATGTGATACCACACTTTGTTCATTGAGAATCTGATAACCAGTCGTTCGTAAAGTCGTTCGTAACTTACGAACAGCTTGGTGAAACACCCTACTGACCTGCTCAAGATTATAAGCACCAATGCATTTGTACTTGTGTTGTTTATGGATTGGAACCTTGACCGTTTGCTAATAAAGAAGTCTGTTTGCTAGCAGCACGCGTATGGTACGCACAGGCAGAAACGGCGAACCAGAACCTTTGCCATTTGAACGACCGCATTTTCTACAATTTGTGTCCTTCGCATTTTTTTTAATGTCACAGTCGTCTTTGCATTTCGTTAGCAGGATACCAACTTGCATTATGGTGCTACCACAAACGACCTGAACACATAACCAGCATATTTTAGTCGTTCTCGATTCAGTGGCGTGTCCGACCATGCTGTAACTATAAACTGCCTTATATTCACATCGTTCAAACAATTTAGTTACTAATGGTAACCCCAAAGCTTGTCCGAGGTTTGCCCGAGTAGCAAGAACCGGGTCACGAAATGGAGATAAATGTAAAAACATGCCACTAGGCAGTTAAGGCGGCGGGGGGGGGGGGGGGGGGGGGTGGGCAGGCGGAGTTGTGAATACATTTCGAAAACGTCTTATTAATACACACAATTTTTAGTGAGCTGCATCAGTTTATCTAGCACACAAAGGGTGAGTGTTATTCGGAGGCAAGATCATTGATGTCTAGCTCATCATGCCGGTGCTATACCAGGCCAGGGTGGTTGGATGAAGGGAAGAAATGCATGGGGGGGGGGGGGGGAGGGGGAGGGGTGACGGGGAAGCAGGGGGGGGGGGGGGTGGCGTGGTTGAATAGGGCGGAGCAGGCCCGGCGGGGCGGAGTCACTGTACCTACCTCAAAGATGTGATCCGCTTGACGTGGCTTGACACCTCCGCTGCACTGTTGTGCTTACTCGTTCACCACGTTTTAATGTCATGATAAACTCCTCGAATCAAGTCGATTAAAATCCAGTTTCCGGCGGAACGGTACTACATGATCAGTATGTGACTGAAACCGAGTAGTAAACGTACATCCCGAGGTATGATGTAGATAATAATTATCGTGATGGGTCAACCCCGGCCGTTGTCCCATGCAGATCGAGACGGCCCGTCGCCAGCTGACGCAGCGGCAGAATGCTCCTATACCCTGGGAGATCGATCATGTCAGTGCGATAAGCGTTACGATCATGATTGTGAGCCTTCATGTTAACCTGTGTGTACATCCACAAAAGACCTTTGTTCGCAAATATTTCCGCGTTCAGAGAACGTTCGCACTGCGTTTTTTTTTTTTCTACCGCTGCAGCTTGCCATACGCTAGGCGTAATGGGCCGTTCACAAAAGTTTTCTGTTATGGAACGTACTTCACACACACACACACACACACACAAAATGATGCATTTAACGATTTCGCTGCGCGCGCGTGCCAGCTCCTATAATGTGTCAGTGTAAACGCACTTGCAGTCGTCATGTCCTCCCCACCCCCCCACCCCGCCCCGCCCCCGCCCCCACCCCCTTCTCCTTCCATAATCGGTCGCCTTCCAATCGTTTGCAGACAGATATGTAACTATTAATTGTCAGTTTGCCAAAAGATTTTGATGAGGACGCGGGGCATGAACCGAGCATGCAGCAGGATCGAAGGCTTTATAGTCTTTATTGCCAGTCTTCATTAGTGTACAGATTTAGTTGTGGTTATGTAATCCACTACCTAGAACCTTGGCTCCTGAGAAATAAGAGGACGGAGAGTGGGCGAGACGGGGGAGGGAGATGGGAGAGAGAGAGAGAGAGGGGGGGGGGGGAGAGGGGGGGGGGGGAGAGAGGGGTGAGAGTATCAGACACACTCGTGGTTTTACAGCTGAATCTGCGTGTGATTGCGGACTTAAATGCATACATCGGGAACATAGTTACACTGCTAGGCCCTGTTTTGTTATATAAAGATTTATGATCGATCGCAACTGAACTTTATTCATTTGAGATATGGATTGAACTCGCGATCGCTTCGGATCAACCTCAACTGCTGCATGGTGGATAAAATCTCAACCTCATAAAATGTTTTTCCAATCAGAATTGACATTGTGATAACACAGCTGAAATCAATACTCGGGTATGATTAGGCTGTAAAGTGTACCACACACAACTACATTTGCGACAAAATTATGCGATTGCATCTGTACATTAATAAACTACGCCTCCATTGTAGTTTTGTTCTAAACGAGCAAGTACAGTATATATTTCATGCACCACTCAATTTAAACATATACGCGATAAAACTGCGGGTAGAAAATCCGACAGACTTTGATGGGATTTTACAAACAGACGGATTTCCAAATCAGTGACTTGTGTAACGGTACACATGATTATTGCACAAGATTATCATGCAAGGCGTATTCTGTATACGATCACAATGCAGATTTCAGAGTCACGATGGCTGGTTATGGTAGATATATGAACGCTTCCCTGGATTTAATCACCCACCCAATCAATAATTGTGTGTGTTATTCGGGAATGTCGGTGACGCGTGCAACGGCGCTCTGAATGCGATACAGGGATGAACGCGGAGAAAAATATATTTGTGTTTGCACGTTATATCATAGTAATGGTGAATATGACAGCTGACTAGTACCAGGGAGGTGTCACCTCCCTGCTAGTACTATACCACATATCGTTCCCGCGGTACGCACACAAACCAAACAACTTACACATCGTACCACGACTTATGAAACCATCCAATCTCGCTAAGATGGATGATGATTAGTTGATGACGTCTTGATGATACTTTGGTGATGTGCCTCCTTTCCTCAGGGTTAGTCTGGTTTCAAAGCATTTTGAACATGGCTAATTCAAACCTAAAAATAAGAGTGTAGTTCTCACGCGGCTAGTCACTCTTCCATTCTCCTCATTTCTTTCTCCGTGATCCGACTGGATAGGTGAAGGAATTGAGAATGATTAGTCTACGACAGCCAGGCCCGTTTATTGAATTTTGTATTTCAGATTAAAACGCCCAACAGCCTGGAAACCAGGCTATTCTGTATAGAAAACATGTCTCTCCAAATTACTAGCTGTGCTCTTTTCACCACTGTGTCACTGCACCCATCCTCTTCCCCCTCTCCATAAGTTTAATGCAAGGCTGCCCCTGGCCAGATCGTAAATGCAATAACCCGCGATGCATGTGCCGCCATCAGAAATTACAAGTGCCCCTCACGCGATGTACGTGAAATAACATATCACTAGGGGTGTGGAATTCATTCTTAACCAATTTGTACACGTTGATCGATTTCCCACATTTAGGCTCATCATTGTCAAAGTCCTGTTATTTAGGCTTCTTATTATCAATTGACTTGCTGATCAGGGCTACTCTTTATAATAACTTGCCGTGTGTCGAAGAGAGTGTCGGCTTGTCTCTTTTCAAAGTTATTGTTTACAAGTTGACCAATTTCCCACATTTAGGCTCATCATTGTCAAAGTCCTGTATTTGGGCTTCTTATTATCAATTGCCTTGCTGATCAGGGCTACTGAGGCATACACCTAACAACAGGTTAATACAATTACACTTTAATCATCTGAACTTGGGCGTATGATTTATCAGCAGTTTGAGGCTAATTCAATCACTAATATAATACATCACATCTGATTTCGTTTGGAAAAGTACATTATGCAGATAACGCATGGATTGTTCTTCTAGAGCACATTACCCATCAATCGTGGGAGAATATATTCGATGCATTTTGTTATTTAATCCCTCGTATGCCATAGGAACTGCTGCTCTATTGGATTAATGTAATTTACATGTGTCAAAATTACACACATGGTACCCTGAGGGTTAATGCGGTAGTACTATAGTCATATCACAGATTTTGATAGATTGAATTTGAACCTGACAGTAAGTAAATTGAGGGCAAACGGAGATGTGTGTTGAACTTTTCACGGTGAATTGGTGATGCAAGTGAACAACTTTTTGGGAGATTTCCACCTACATTTACCTTGTTTACTGAGTTTTTGCCTTCGATCTCCTTCACATATCAAAAGGGATTGTTTCAAGATTGTATTTCCATGGAATGCTGTCAGCACGAAGCGAAGTTTTAATGTCTATCTAAAAACAACGTGCATGATAAAGTAATGTGATCAAACATCACGTAAAGAGAGGGACTATTATGGTTGATTTAGCTCAAAATATTTTCCTGATTATTTTCTCGAACGTTTTCCTTTTCATAATAATATTTGGTTGCATACGTTCTCTGGGAGAGGGTGAAAACTGTGAGGGTTGTTTAGGCAACACCGGTTGCGATTCGAACTCAGCGAAAGATCCGTACAGTAAGTTATAAGAAAGAATGAAACCCTGCAAACTGGACTGCGAACGCTAGGTCTGTCATAAATATGGTACATGTATTAGCATAAAGGACTCGTTGCCCATATTTTCAGAGAACAGCTTGAGTGATAATGTTATTTACGAACGGACACAAATGATGACATTTTCGCACGCAAAGAATAAAATGCCGTGGTCAACTAAATCATCACAGGCTCTGGCCTGTGATGATTTCAAGTTTTGGAAAGTCCAACAATAAAAAAAACTTCTCAGTTTGTACCTCAAACTCAAAGTTGCGCCAATCATTATTTCTAATTTTCCTCTTTTATTGGCAACCTTTGATTGGTATGAACGAGTTTAAATCGATGCACACTTAGTTGGAGTGTAGGAAATACATCGATACCAAGTAAAATCATATAAAATATCATTTTATGTTCATTTATGTTCATCTCCATTTATTATTCCTTTATTTTTATCCATTCAACATATTTATTCAGCATAACAGGATCAGTTTAAACAGTTTTACATCATGGTCCTGACATTTTATACAAGTATAAACAAAGAAGGTAACAGTAAAATACGATAAGTATACAGATTATAAAACGAACCGCAGATAAAATTGCACAAAGTGAAACATGCTCAAATCTATTGTAGACTGTACAATTGAATAATTAAGCAGACTTGAGTCCTGAAGTGGGATGCAGTTCAAATTCTCATACAAAAAAGCAGTATACCTAAATACACATACATAGATGCCGTAGTAAGTGTTAAAACAAAACTGTGGACACTTTTGAAAAAAAAATAAGTTAGTACTCGAGTCAAGCTCAAATTGACAAGGGATGCCAAGTTTTTAGAAGCAGGTTCTGTGAAATGTCATCAATTACTTTTCCCGTCTACCATAATTGGAGCAGTACCATGGATACAATTATATATTAATGTTATTACGTTTGACTTCAAGAGTTTGCCACTTTTAACTTGTAAAAATGTTACAATTTCTAAGGGAAAATTAAACTTCCGTGTAACAACACGTGCCCCTCTTTTTTGTAACTTCATTTGATATCACCTTTATCTGCCGATGAACAGTTATCTCATGCAGACAATTATCTCTCTGTCTCCCTCTTATCATCATGTGCTTGTTCTATAAATACGTGTTTCAACTCCAACCCTCATATCCTCTTTCCTATGTACATATATGATCCTCATCCTCCACTCTCGCACATCTTTTACTTGCAATACACAGGTACATACATACACACACACATACACACATACACACAGGCACACATACACAACACACACACGCACACATACACACACACACATACACAACACAGACACACACACACGCACACATACACTCACATATTCATTGCATGTTGTGTATTGATATACATGTAGATACAGTGTAAAACAATCTTGATAATGATGATCATCATATCAATATTACTAAAATGCCCATTTGAAATATTGGGAGACACTGTCTGATTTCATCCGCAATTTAATTTACGCCGGCATAATGACCCCTTTACAGCAATAACGTCAAGCCATACCACGGTTTGATCACGGTAATTCAAGGTGAACTCATAAAACAACAAGCTAATTTGCTCTGCCTAACGTGTCTACATGCACTACGCTCTCTATGTAGCCTTGCTTGCAGGCTTTTGGACATATCTAATTTCAAACTGTACAATCGTCTCTCACAAGACTAGTCACTTTTCAATCCTCTCATTTCTCAGTCCTGACTGTGCTCTGTTCTAGCTAAGCCTTGGATTTCAGGTTGTTGGAACTTTTCTGATCCAAACTGAAATTAGAGTACATGTATGATATTATAGTCCCTGTATAATGTCCCTCTTTTGGAGAAGAAACCGGGAATGATTACAGTAGTCTCAATGCAGCCATACTCCTATATTGAACAATGCGGTAAAGAAACTTCCAACAGCCTAGAAGCGAGTCTCTGCCACCTCTCTATTCAACCAATGTGGGTTGCAACCATGTAATGATCTGGGCCATGCTTGTGCGAGCACGTAGTCCTATCCACATTATTTACAGAAACGGCTGTAATTGGTTTTGTCTCAAGACTCTCCACAATAAAACATTTACAAAACAAATAATCATTTGGTATGATGTCTATGATGTATCATTTATAAGTATTAGAGCGCATTCTTGTTGTCCCATTGTACCTCAGTGATTTTGGCGGCGATGCGCGGGTATGATCGTTAGTGAGATCATTGACCCGATAGTGGCACGGTCCATGGAGAGATGGAGGGGGATAGGGATGTCGAGGGAAGGAGGAGAAGAGAGGGAGAAGGGGAGATACGGAATGAGAGGGAGATGGATCGAAAAAAGAGGAAGGGGTAGGGGGAGGTGGAGGGAGAGATAGGTAGGAAGGAGAGAGAGAGGAGGAAAGACGAGGAGGAGGGGGTTAAAGTAGAAAGAGGGGTGGGAGAGGTTGAAAATAGAAAGATGGATGAAGAGACGGATTGGGTAATGGGAAGATGGGAAGAAGAGATGGAGGAAGAGAGCGCTAGAGATTGAAATGAAATTATGCAGACGCCAAAAAAGCAACCCCGCGATTATGGCGGCATGATAGTTTATTTCATTTCGCACCGTTTGTGTTGAACGTTGGATTTTGTTTTTAATCCTTTCGTGGGGGTTGGGTGGGTGGGGGGGGGGGGGGGGGGGGAGAGACATCAAGGGTAGAAGCTACCTTCCCGTGCCTGCATGATCACGTGTTGATCCCGCATCCCATCGTACCATCACATACTTAGCATCCTTGTCATTCATACGTAATTCAACACATACTGGTGGTAATTCTATACAACGATGGAACACAAGAATCCTGCACAGGTTGTCTGTCACTCTGCCAATCATAATTTGATCACATTTAATCTGTCAAACAACTTCGAGCCGATGATGCGCACCATCATTAATACTTAACAACATATCGCGATACAGAATAAGATTTCCATTTACAATAGACATACCATACATAACATGTACGGTTGATTCAGAAGTACAAATAAGTGTAAAAGTAAATATATAAATCTCTCTGATTCCAATAGTATGAAATTGAAAAAAAATACCGAAACTAGCACTCTCTTTAAGTACTGACGACTGTAAACCTGAAAGGCACAACAAACACAATCAAACATTCACATCTAGTCAGTGACACACATAATTTTTTTCAGATTGATTAAAAAACACCTGTAGTTGATGAACTCCAAGAAAAATGATTTCCCTGCGATGTGCTTGTCTAATTTAGCATGAGAGGTAGACGGGAGAAGTTTGTTGGGCAAACCCCCTGTGACCTTGAAAGCTGCATTCTTGAACCAGTAATTAACACAAATTCTATAGAGCTTATCTTGTCTGGTATAGAAAGGAGATAATTCTTTATGCACCTCTACTGTATGTTGTTTCAGTACTACACACAAATTCTATAGAGCTTATCTTGTCTGGTATAGAAAGGAGTTAACTCTTTATGCACCTCTACTGTATTTTGCTTCAGTAATACACACAAATTCTATAGAGCTTATCTTGTCTGGTACAGAAAGGAGTTAACTCTTTATGCGCCACTAAGTACTGTATTTTGCTTCAGTAATACACACAAATTCTATAGAGCTTATCTTGTCTGGTACAGAAAGGAGTTAACTCTTTATGCGCCACTAAGTACTGTATTTTGCTTCAGTAATACACACAAATTCTATAGAGCTTATCTTGTCTGGTACAGAAAGGAGTTAACTCTTTATGCGCCACTAAGTACTGTATTTTGCTTCAGTAATACACACAAATTCTATAGAGCTTATCTTGTCTGGTACAGAAAGGAGTTAACTCTTTATGCGCCACAAAGTACTGTATTTTGCTTCAGTAATACACACAAATTCTATAGAGCTTATCTTGTCTGGTACAGAAAGGAGTTAACTCTTTATGCACCTCTATTGTATTTTGCACCAAGAATACACACAAATCCCATTGAGCGTATTTTGTCTGGCACAAAAGGAGTTAACTCTTTATGCAGCTCTCCTGTATTTTGCACCAGTACTGCACACAAAGCCTATAGAGCACATCTTGTCTGGTACAGAAGGAGTTAACCCTATTAATGCCATAATTGTATTTTGCACCAAGAATACACACAAATTGAGTGTTTTCTTGTCTGCTGCAGGAGTTAACTCTTTATGCACCTCTACTGTACATGTATTTTGCACCAGTACTGCACATATATCCTATTGACATATCTCATCCGACACAGAAGGAGTTAACTCTTTATATGCCACTATTGTATTATTATTATTATTGCACCAGTGATACAAGCATATCCTGTCAAGCAGCATTTTGTGTGGTATAGGAATTACCTCTCTCTGCACTTTAATACCAGTAATACACGCAAATTCCATAGAGTGGTAATCTGTGGGGCCGTACTTGGCTAAGAATGTGTATAAGCCACGTCCAGAAATATGTCACACATTGTCAAAATCTGGGCACAATGTCATTGGTCAAACCATTAGTGGGCAGTGTTGCTAATGTACAATGCACATTAGGCAAAAGTCAGGTGCTTTCTTCCACATAACTAGTTTAATAATTAACCACAGACTGACAACCTAAGTGCAAATTAAGTTGATGTAGTCCATGGAACAAGAACCAATAAATAAACAATCTCAGAGACAATGAATGACGTAATCTAGAAATCACCAATGACACTACGTCTGGGTGGCATAAGGTATAACCAACAGTGGGATTAAACAAAAATGTCAGGGGTACTATTTTAGGAAGTATGAATAAAGAGAACATCCAGAGAAGAACAAACATTCAGGGATCGTGCACATTGAAAGCAAAGTATTGATTCAGATGACCTAAGTTAAATTGTTTAAGTAATAAATGTGCTTAAAGGTGTCCCGTCCCTTTAACAAACATCTGCAAACTTCATGAACGTTTGCACATATTTAGCACTGATAGCACGTATCTTTGGGATACCAGCTGTGAAATTTTAAGGTCAGAGGTACTGTAACTCCCATAGGATAAATCAAAAACTAGTTTTCACTGAGATTTGACTTTTTTTGTGGTATGAAAAAAGAAAGCTTGACCAATTTTTTGAAGATTATTTCCTCCAAAAAGAATATTACGCTTTGTCGATTCCAGGGAAAGGTATAGCCACTCTCTCTCAAATGATGACAAAGTCAGGGAACTTTCAGAATTAGGTCTGCAAAAGGGACAGGCTACCTTTAAAGGTTGTAATGTCCCTTCTGCAGGCATCAGCAAACTTTACATCGTCTGACCACAAGAATCATCTGAAGGGCTGAGAGTTTTGGTAAAGCAGGGATACATTTAACCCTTAGTGTGCCAGATAAAGTGCTGAAGTCAAGCATTTGTGTGTATTACTTGTGACAAAAAAGGCACATGAGGAATGCAAAGAGTTAATACGTTTATATAATCAGATAAATCATTTCTGATCACAGAACGAACAAGAAATCTACATATTGATCATGTTTAGACAGTGTGAATCTGATGGAGTTAATTTACTGTGAAGTGAAGTGTGTCAGTGCATGTCTGCACGTATAGAAACAAAAATAAAAATGACACTCCAATTATTATCCAGTGTAGTCTAAAGTTCGGCGGTTCCTAAATTTTATGGGGAGTTCTTCAACAACACATTCATCAATGTACCATTGTTCTTTTACAACTTCAACAGGTACATTATGACGTGAAAAGAGATAAAATCTGCCAAATAACCACATTAACCTATTATAAAAAAAAGTCCAGACCAATGTCCAATGTTCCATGTTATTAAGAATTGTTCACACAATGAGTCCAGAGTACATTATGATTCCTTGTTTACATTGGGTTTCTTAGCCCTGCAATATCATTAGCCCAGTCTTACCCTTAACCCCGTACTACGTTTTAAGGCTTATCACACTGGTATTCTTAGCCCTGTACTTTTTTCTTGAACCCGGCTAAGGAAATCCACAATGTTCACATTCAAAATCATTAGCCCCTGACTTTCTCGACAGCTTTTGAGTATTCATTAGTGGTTGTTACTACTCGACATAATGCATTGAGCTCACTCGCCTGACATGTGTTAACTTATCTCTGATTGGTCGCTGCATTCTGCCTTGCGAGCTTAGCGCCCCTTTTCCCAAGCCAAGGACTATCTTTGATTTCTGTTCAGACTGTACCTCTTAGCCTATTTGTTATGGCTTGGCACCGCAATTGAGTGGGTTAGCCCTGCTTTTTGGCAGGGCCAAATTATTCCATACTATGGGTGGGGCTGACCCGCTAAAAACCTGTCTGAACATAAATCATTCCAAGCTTTACCCTTAACTATTCTTCCTCTTCTTAAGCCTGTTTCATCCCACAGCAGGAGGAAGGCCTCTTCACCAATTTTTCGTTTTGATCAATCTTAAGCTATTATCTGCCAAACAATGCCCTTTTGTACTGTTAAATCACTCTAGGTGGGGCTAATGAAGGGGGGGGGGGGGTTACGGGGCTAAGGAAATGTTTGCCACTTTCTAAAGTACGAGAGAAACCTCAGGAAGGTTTTCTTTTTTCAATAGTGCTTGCTTGTTGAACAGATGTTGCATGAAGCTATTATAAAAGTGAGATGCAAATATTGATTTCTGTCAATCCTAGGTTTACACACTGACTATGGCTGAATTGTGTACATATTATTGTGTTAAAAGTGTGAGATTCCCCATGAAAGGACAAAGCAACCATAACACAAAAT
Organism: Arbacia lixula; assembly: GCA_963669155.1. NCBI lineage: Eukaryota > Metazoa > Echinodermata > Echinoidea > Arbacioida > Arbaciidae > Arbacia > Arbacia lixula. Next base: position 6,539,620 of record OZ022582.1, on the reverse strand, counting down.
ATACTAACCACTTAAAGGGTATCTCCGGGCATTACAAAACCAATGCTTTGTTGTTTTGGTACTAGAATTGAATATCAATAATCTTGTTGCAGGGTCTCATATGTTTCTGTAATTAGATAAAAATGCAATTGATTACTACATCACACAGAACATCGGCTATCTCGTTTTGCACGTCCACTACGTCAATATGTGTACTTGATAGTGATCTATCACGATAGTTAGTATTGCTTCAAACGCTTGCTCAAAATTTTCATGCTCTCCCCGCCCTGAAGAAATGGCCGCGATTGATTAGAGTATCGTGAAGTGGTATCGTTATCAGACAGAACTATTGAAATGTGATATTAAAATGATTCCCTAGCAATGCAGAAATCAATTCAGGATCTCAAACTAATAAGAGTGTTAAATTTCTGCCCGGAGGTATCCGTTAAGTGCCAGACCCATTGCTGCTCTATGGGATTTAGGTGTATCACTGGTGCAGAAAACCCTCAATGGCGTACAAATCTGTCATACATGTATGAATAGGTCTACATACACTACAGCTCAAAGGAATTGGCATAGGGAAAAGGAATGGGAAGAAAGGGAAGGGGCCTCAGTTTGAAACCACGGTATATTTTGTCCAGTTCAGCATGAAACACAATGCTTTTTAGGCGAACGCATCATGTTTCATGCTGAACTGGACAAAATATACCGCGATTTAAAACTGAGGCCCCTTCCCTTTCTTCCCTTTCCCTTTCCCTATGCCAATTCCTTTGAGCTGTAGTGTAATGTATATCTAGTAAAATGAGTTTTTGGACTACAACTAACCACTGCCTTAAAAATGCAAAAATACAAAATGCTGGTGAGGATACTGTCTGAATAGTATAAATCAATCAAATATAAAAATGCTGAAACATTGATCAGATAACTCAACACATGTGAACAAATTACTATGTAACCAAAACATGTTACTATGAGGAATATAAATCTGAAACACATTGAAAAAGTGAAAACGAAGACTCAACAAACTACATAGACCGGTAATGTAAATATAAATCACACAATAACGTTTTTTTAAGTTTATTCCTAAATGCCTGGGAATTTGAGTTGTTTTGTATTGGCAAAAGTTGTACCTTATTCTTTCCACATTATATGCCATGTGCATGTAATGACTTTTAAAGGGATAGTTCACCCTGAAATTAAGTGCGTTTCAATAAAAGCATATACATGACCGAAATATATTAGTGAAGGTTAGACGACAATCTGTCAAAGGATAAGAAAGTTTTGATCTTTTACAGGTTTTGAGTTTGTGATGTCACATGCGAGGTGCTCGCCCTGATGTTGTGTACATTTTTTTTTTAAATGTGCATCCTGTGCCTTTAATACATCATTAGAAATGTTTTTACACACATACTGTCCCTGTATGGAAAAAATCATTCCGTTGCCTAAAGCAAAAAAAAAGTGCAATTTATGGAATTTTACTGTACACAACATATGGGAGAGCACCTTGCGCGTGACGTCAAAAAATCCATATTTCAAAAGATCATAACTTTCTTATCCTTTGACGGATTTTCCTCAAACCTTCACCAACATGTTTCTTTCATGTTCCTGCTTGTCTTGAAACTAACTTATCTTAAGGGTGAACTACTAGTATCGCTTGAAGGCTTAATTTGATCTACAGCAATTCTACCACCATCAATCAAGTTGCAGTCATATGGTGTTTTATGTTCACTACATTCACATCTATCATTGCAATACAACATCATTTTGACATGGAAAATCTGCCCAGTTTCTGTTGTCTACATGAAGTAGGAATGGTAAATCTGGAATGTCTCAAATTCAGCTTCATTAATACATTTATTTTAGCTTCACAGTAAACAAGCATTTCTTGACAGTCTGCAGCTGAGAAACATGCCGACACATCTACGAGATATAGCTTTACCTGGTTTGGGTTTATAATCATTGCTCACAGATGTGTTTTTTGAGGGTCACTTGAAAAAAAACCTAAGTCATATTTTTACAATTTAAATCAGCTCTCATGATGTATACTTGGATTGGAGTAAAGCATATTTCATCACTACCTCATGAGAGATTTGACATCTAATCTCATTACTCTTCCTAGGTATCACATTTGTTAAGCTGGATTGACAGATATTTAGTTATTGTGAAAATAATTGCTATAGTTAGCAAAAGTTCAATAACCTTGGATGTATTTGACCTCTAATCTGCAGTTCATTGCTTAAATAAATTACACGCAGGTACCAAATTTAAGGTTAAGACATCAAATCTTTTAAGAAATAATTGTATAAAAAGACAACAACAGACAACTCCATATAACGTACAAATATAATCATTAGAACAGAATACAAAATACTCCACTCTTTTGAAGGCTACCAAGTTCTATTTAAAATATTGGCTTTTCACAATTTAGGGTAACTATTTGATTTTCTAATGCAGCTTTGTACCATAAGAAATGCACAGACTTAGGTGTTTGCTTAAACACAATAAAAATGTCAATTCTGAGTAATATTTTCAATCAAAATATGACACATGTAATCTACTTAAATTGTTTGAAAGAATGGCACACTGGAAAATGCAGGATGGAGGCACAATAGAATTTGATCCTTAGAAGCATTTTGAGGTTGTACACCATGGACATATCAATCAAATTTTTGCACGTAAATGTGCAATATATGACACTGTCTCGGGCCTTATCATGTACACATTTAGAGTATGATCTAGTACTGATTGATCAGAAGCCGTGTTAAACAATTTCCATTTTTACAGAGGAAGATCAGCACCAAAATCATAGGTGAATACGAGCAGCATGGTCAATACTGCCCTACTCTGACAAAAGGAAGCAACTAACAAAAGAGACTTTTCTTGTAAATGAGCAAAATGTGTCTGTCACTTGCATTGGCATCAGTGCAACACCACATCATGTTAGAGTGAATATCTCGCAGCAAGATTAATATTTCTTCTCCAGACTTTGTATGTAGGGAATGCTGAGTACAATGTAAGAGTACCAATAACCCAGATTTCAGTGATTTGTCACTTGCTTCCTTTTGTCAGAGCAGGGCAAAATACCTGTGCACATCCTGTGTATTGAATTGTGCAGACGCATGCCTGACATATCATCGGGTATCGTCACTGCACAGCTGTGATACACCTGTCACTTAAGGCACCAAATGAGGCACAGAGTATGTACTAAGACACTATGAGACACCTTGCAATATTCATTCCACTGCAAGAATTTGTGATAGCCGTATGCAGCACGGTCCCAAGTAATCAGTGATTAATGTAACATGCTGGTTAGAGGCCAGTAATCAGGAATAAGAAATCAGGAATGTGATGCTCAGTTGCCATGGTGATGACCCAAGAGGGATTGCTAGGTCATAACTCACCCCGGCTGACTCGAGGCCCTCGCTTCTTCTCCTTCTTCGGCTTCTTCTTGGGCGGGCTGGGCATCTCAAACATCTAAAGAAGAAGAAGAGTGTGAAGACGGTGGGAAAAGATTACAAAGAACAAGAAAAGAGAAATGAAGATAAAGAATTAGATAAAGAACAGTTAGAAGATGATGAATTATAAGGAGCAGAAGAGGAAGAACTGGAATTAAATTTCGAGGAGAGTCGAGTCAAGTTTTTGCTGGGTCACCCAAAGCGCAATGGCTCCTGTAGCCTAGAGAGATGAGACTGAAATAGTACGTATCACGGCTCTCCACAACGCAGTGATACGTTGAGGCGAGTAGTGCATTGCTGACAATGACATTGCAGCATATGAATGGAGACTATGGTTGGCATGAAACAGGCCGTTTCAAACATGAATTAAAATATTTGTTCACTTCTCTTTAAAAAAAGTTTGTAAAGTGGTTTCATACATGTTACACTAGGTGTTAAAAAAACCTTTGAAAAATGATTGAAACTCAGTTCCAACTCACATTAAGCTGACATTGACACATCATAAAGTTACCGGTAAGGGATGTCAAATTTTTTAGAGACAGCTTCGTGACATTTTATCGATTACTTTTCTTTAAATAATCTTTGGGAATATTTAATGAGATTTTCACTTTTGGACAAATTTGGATCCAAAAATTTGTGTGTATCAGATAATTAATTCAGAACACAACAACGGTCATTGTGCATCACAAAACCCGTCTCTAAAAAAAATTGACATCCCATTACTTTATGTGTCAATCTCAGCTTGATTTGAGTTGAAACTAATTTTTAATCATTTTTCAAAAATGTAAAAATATCTTTTTAACATACTCTTGATTCAAGCAGAGTTTTAATGACTTTTGTCAAAAGGCTACATTACATTTAACCAAATTGTCCTTCAAAATCGATTCGCCTAATAATCAATCATTACATTTCCTTACCGGTTGGCCACTACTTCTGCTGTATGGGTTGACAAAGGTAGGCTCCCGCTCAACATACTTCAGCTCTTGAGATGCCTACAAGAAGTTAGAGAATACAACAACAACCAATAAGACATTTTATAACAACACAACATGCCTTATCATGAGTATACATAAGGGTCATCAAGATGTATTATTGAGCATATAATACATTAGCACAAAAGTGATATCTTATGAATAAATTATGGAAAAGTAGTGATAAATCATCATGTCTTAATTTCACCAGATATAAACTGATAATTTTTTTTACCAATTTCAGGAGTTTAGAAATCTAGCGGATGGAATGTCATTTTATTATGGTTTATTACTGATTTAGAGCTTTTACTGCTGGATATCAAAGTGTATATTGTTTGTTGCAATGGAGGAAATATGAAAGTTATGTATTTTTAAGAATGCTTTTGGTTCCTTTTGATATTACTCAATTCCAAATTTCACATTAAGAAGTAACACAATAGAAGATCTCCAAACTACAAGCTAAGTATAGACCCAGAAAAATAGCATGGTCCATCTTGCACATAAAAATTGTGTACCTTCACAAACCATTTTCAAACTCATATTTCTCCAGAAAGTGTAATAAAATGAGTTATGTTATAACTTTATTATGTGTGTACATGACAATCTCTTGTGTAAGACAAGCGCAAAATACAAAGGTCGCACAATAAAGGACATGCCAGAGGTCATGAATGTTATATATCTTTGTCTCCAGTTTTATCCTTATTTGACTTCTTTGTGTAGGAACACAAAACACAACAGAAAGCCCTGAGATAATATTGACTACATTTCTTTGAAAATATATATTTCAAGAATCATTCAGATTTACAGTCTCAACTTACCAGGTGAAGAAGGGTCCTGTGGGCGCTATCATAGAAACCAGTGTCCCGCACAAACTCAAAGGCCCACTTGAGTATGGTGTTCCACTCTTTCCTCTTCTTCAGGATCTTGTGTGTGATGTCCGGAAGTCTGAGGGCAATGTCACTGATGAATGCTACGTTCTCCAGGATCAACGACAAGGCTGTATTGATTGTAAACAAGAAGAAGCAAAATAATGTGTTTGTTACGAAGAGTTAAGGAGAACCTTGGACACGACACAAATACACAAGCAGAGATAGGTACAAAAAACAAACGATTAGGAAAAATAGAGAAGAAGAAACTAAAAAAATTAGGATTTACAAGATTGAGAATAATAGAGGTATGGAGTGAGAGAAACACAGACGTAGAGATGGGGAAATGTACAGATGGAGAAAGAGAGAGATGGAGGAAGAGAGAGAAAGAAAGACAGAGACAGAGAGAGAGGGGGGGGGGGGGAGAGGGAAAAGGAGAGTGAGGGAGGGAGATGGAAAGAGAGAGAGAGATGGAGAAAGCAGGATAGAGGGGATTACAGGAAGAGTCAATGCAATGCATGCTAACAGAGAGTGAAATACAGCGTCACCTCATGAATGTATTGTTGCTGTGATAAATACAAGCAAAATATAAGCAACACTCAAAATCTAAAAATCAATAAAAACATTTTCCTTGAAATTAAAAGATGAATTTTGGCGTGGGAAATGCTCCATAGAGACAAGGAAGGCACATGAAATATTACATGTTTCTGCAGAAAAAGAAGGAAATTGTTTACTTACTGTCCTTCATCGTTTGTTCCGTAGGAAACTTTGATCCAGATTGGAATTGTTGCTCGTTCAAAAATATCCTGGATTGCAAGAGCATCTGAAGACAAAAAATGGAGAGAGGCACAGTATTACAAACAAGGATAAACTAGAAATTGGTTTGCAAGGGATGTCATGCCTGATGTCATGAAAGAAGTACCGATGTGAAGTTGCGTACAGGGTTCAGCACAGAAATCTGACAAAAAGTTGAATTCTGCCCTTTTAAGCCAAGGATACACATTTCTCTGGTGACAATCTTGCCATGAGTTATGATTTGTTATATACCTGATGAGGGAGAATAAATTTCTCACTGGGGACCCCTGGGGAACTTTTGTTCATTTGGGGGGGGGGGGGGGGTAGACTTTTAAGCATTGCTCGGGTTTATAGACAGGGTAGTCTAAATGTGATGAAACTGCAAGAATCATAAGTCTACTCTAACAATATCATGTAGGAGGGGAGTTCTTTCACAGTATTTTTCTCCATTTTTTTTCTAGGCTTCAACAAAATTTTATTTTTTGACCTGCAAAAATGGCTACGCTGTCTTTAATCGGTCAGAATCTGACTTGACACTCACCTCCTCCATTTTCTCCAGGAGCATGCTGACCATCTTTTCTTGCTTATCGTAGTCGTATGACTCAAAGAGGCTTTGCAAGGCGGGCATGTGCTGGCTTCGCCGCTCAGTGAACAGCTCCCGATCTATCCATCAGCAGGTTACAGGGTCAAGGAAATGCTGTGTTGCAATGGTTGAGTGATAACAAGCCTCACAAAAACTTCCGTTTGCAACAACCACCTGAAAGCAATCTATTACAGTTCTAGCCAACATTCTTAAAGAAGGTGAGTAACCCTAAACCCTATCTCCAAACTTCACCCATACCCATACTTTTTTTTCCATTTTGAGTGGCTAAAGGAAGTCTATCCCAAACCTCTAGAAATATCTATCAAATATGTAAGAATAAAACCTTTTGACATATAACCTGGAATTATGCCTGGAAATTTGTCCTCAAGATTGGAAATATATATTTATGTGGATCCGTGATGTTAGGAGAAAGAGAGGCAACCATTTATAGTACTTTAGTTCGTAAATATTTCTTTTGTAGCAACCTGGCAAGATTGATTGATCACTGCAATGCTGTTTCATTAATGACATCACCAGCTTTGGCAGCTACCTAAAATAAGCAGAATACACACAATTATGACCGTACCATAGCTATGTGCTTTTACTCGTAGCTAGACAGGAGTAACCGTCTCAATCAGGACATTCTTTAATTGAAATTTTGACGTAACTCTGTGGGTGTTCAGACGAGCCATATCCAATGACCTACAGAGACTGATTTTTGGGTCAAACTCACAACAACATGCAGCACCATGCGCACAGGTTTTTCATAGAATACGAACTTACACTTACAGTGTGTCGAAATAAAGAAGTCGCCGCTATTTTTTATATATTCCAGCAAAGTGCAACATTGTACCGAGGACTAATGCTATTGTGAGCGAGTGCACCTTATCAATGTACAGTGCATAACCTGGAATATAATTCTGTGTATTGTTACACTTATCTTACTTCTTAGATAATTGCCGACAGCACCACACATGAACGTGTACTATAAAGTGGACCTGTTTAATTCTTTTTGCAGCTTATTGATAAATCATATTATTTTCAGATAGGGATGAATATCAAAAGGAAGGTACAGGGAGCTCCAGCATGTTAATTTTATCATAGTTTGTTTGTTTCTCAAGGATACATTTCGCAAGTTCCGGGTCATCACTGTCGGCAGTCTGCTGGTCTTCATCACCCCCCTCCGCCGATTTTCCTCCCGGTGGTTTCCCACCATCAACGCCTCGAATCACCGTACCCGCCCACAAACTTGCGGAGAGAAAGACGAGATATTCCAGCAACTTCATGCTTATTTTTTTCACATCAATTTCAATGTAGAGATGGACTTATGAGACAACTTATGTCAGAAGTAATTAATTTTTGCTTTAAGTTATTCAATTTGGCTGCATCAAAGGCAGAAATGAACGAGAATACCGCTTCCCTGGCCTGGATAAGCGTTGTACACGTAGTAATACACGTGAAATAACTAGTCTTTATTCCAGAATTTTCGTGAATATTATTATGGATGTATGAGTCAACAGCACTATACTCAAATCAAACTCAAATTTACACATTGAAAAGCCGAAGAATTTCACTTTGCATGGGGTGCATATTTTGTTCAGATCTGTTCATAAGTATTCTTGCAATAGTCATTTTAATGGTTTATTAGATTTGTTAGATGATCGATCGAAGGCTGAAACATTATAGCGACTTTCTATAAACAAGATTGGGGCCACATGACCAAATTTTTTTTGTGTGTGCATTAGATAATTAAATTTAGGACAGAACAATGCTATTAGCCTAACCAAACAGCGGGATAATGATTTTTTTTTTGTATAAACTCTTGGTATAGTTCACCCTGAAATTAAGTTAGTTTCAATAATGATAAAAGCAGAAACGTAAAGAAAAAAAACATATTAGTGAAGGTTTGATGAAAAATTGATGATTTTGTGACGTCCATATAAGGTGTTCTTCCATACGTTGTGTAAAAAAAAAATCTTGAAAATGTGCATTTTCTCAAAAAGGTATGCATCCTTTTACCATTGCATTTGATACATCATTAGAAATACGTTGTTTTGATTTACACACATACCTGTGCGAAAAAAAAATCATTCCGTTGTCAAAAACAGAATAAAAGGAATTTATGAAGTTATTTTGTACACAACACGGGAGAGCACCTCGTACGTGACGTCACAAAATTGACATTTCAAAAGAACACTGAGATCATAACTTTCTTATCCTTTGACGGATTATCGTCAAGCCTTCATTAACATATGTTTCTTTCATGTTTCTGCTTTTATTGAAACCCGACTTATCTTAAGGGTGAACTGTCCCTTTCAGTCCCCTTCCTGGCAGGATAAACTTCACTTTGAAACAGGTTGATTATCACCAAAAACAAATAGTTTTCATGATTCTCCAAGTGGTATATTTGTAGATTTTTTTTTAATTTTATTTAAAGGGTTAGGCCTACTAAATAAAAAATAAGTTCCCACTAATCTATGTAAAATTATCCATAAAAACGAATTTCACATTCGTTTGCCGCAATAAAGTCTCATTTTAACGAGAATTTGAAAAAACGCACGCCTCCAGTGACGTATATGAGAAGTCAAAATGCCATAAATGCCAACCGCGTAAATAAAATGTTTCATTCACACCATTTAAACAATACGTTACCAATGGGAACCCCAAAGCTTGTCCGAGATTTGTCCGAGTAGCAACAACAAATAGATTCAAAGTGCATGCCATCCACTGAATCTGAATGACAAGATACAGGTGAATGCAATAACGCGTTACTACGCAGTTAGAGGGAAAGCTGTGAATACATTACGAAAATGGTCTATTGTTGACTTCCGTACAATCTATGGAATTTTGACTTCTCATACGTCACTGGAGGTATGCGTGTTTTTTTTTTTCAAATTTTCGTCAAAATTGAATTAGAAAAATAAGTTCCCACTAATCTATGTAAAATTATCCACTAAAAACGAATCTCACATTCGTTTGCCGCAATAAAGTCTCATTTTGACGAAAATTTGAAAAAAACAAACCGCATGCCTCCAGTGACGTATCAGACGACAATCATCACCAATATAAGTAATAAGCAACATATTTTTAAATGTATAAAACAACAACAATATATTCAATTGGATTGAAATTTGTAGCGTACAAAGAGTAAACTAAAATAGCCTGGTTGTTTTCTGAATCAGTTATCTGATTCACACAAATTTTATGTTACTGATTTGTCTAAAGTGAACATCTGATAGATTCAAGGCTTATTCCATGAATACTGCTTAACTATTACAACACTTGCACCTTACAAATATGACATCCGTCAACTCTGAATTTGAGTTTGGGATAGGTTTTGTTACATCATTTTCAATCAAGCTGTCCCCAATAAAATCGATCCTCGCACGTCTGTCTTTTCTGTTTCATTTCCGTCCAAATTATAGGTTAACACATTGTGCGATTTAGGCCCATATGGGCAGACACAGTTGAACTGTGAACAAAAAATGCACAGGAATTCGTTATGCAACAATAATTGTATACTATGGTATGGTATGGTGACCAAACAATACGCAATCCTGAAGAAATTGAATGAGAAAACAAGGCTTTGAAATAAACATTTTCCTTTAAATGTATATCCCCTATACCCGGCCCACCTGCGACTCCGGCGACCCCTTTCTCTTTCTCTTTCTTTCTCTCTCTCTCTCTCTCTCTCTCTCTCTCTCTCTCTCTCTCTCTCTCACACACACACACACACACACACGCACACACACACGCACACACACACTCACACACACACTTTCTCTCTCTCTCTTTCTCTCTCTCTCTCTCACTCCCTCTCTCTCCCTCTCTCTCTCTCTCTCTCTCACACACACACACTCACACACACTCTCTCTCTCTCTCTCCCCCTCTCTCTCTCTCTCTCTCTCTCTCTCTCTCTCTCTCTCTCTCTCTCTCTCTCTCTCTCCAGCTCTCCTTCTCTCTGTTCCTTTAGATCAGCTTCGTGATATCGTGGCCAAAGTGCTTCCCAGACACTTGAACTCTAACAGGCTAGATGTAACGTCGTTGAACTTCACCTATGACATTGCGGTATCTATTTCCACGAAGGAGAAACAATAACTCATTGTACTTTGAGCTCCGTCTGCGGAGTGAATTTTGCTTTAAAAAACATTAGCCTATTTAATTGGATCACTTAAAAAAAAAAAAATTCGACCCTCAACTTGTTATCCTTTGGACATAGACTATAGGAAGCTTGACAAATATAATTCTCCCCAGCGATTGTTGGGTTATTGTTTACAATGATAAGGGAAATAGTAGGGCGCCGAGACATATCCTGTCACACACTAAACCCATAGAGTACCGACGTAGTGTCGTCATATCTACTGTACGCCGGCTTCTGGTTTTAAGAAACACCACTTAAGTGAGAGTTTCACTAGCTGGTACGACATTATCTAGCGGGCTGGTGTCAGGCAGTACTCTCATTGAGATCCTGATATGATTAACGCTGTTTGTTAAACCCTCATAGTTTAGAGCCAGTTAATTGTCATGGCAATTAACATGCCCTAATGAAGTCACACCTCGGTAATCTACGGCTTATGCGCAGGCACACAAATGCGAGTTAGCATGTACTATTGTACTTAACACTGCTTAAAGGGATATAGTCCACCCTGAAGTTAAGTTGGTTTCCAATCAAAGCTGAAATGAAAGAAACATTTAATGAAGTTTTGGTGAAAATCCGTCAAAGGATAAGAAAGATATGATCTTGTGAAATGTCAATTTAACGATGTCACGTGCGAGGTGCTCTCCCATAATGTTGTGTGCTGTATGATTCCACGACCCATTTCTGTTTTTCCCATCTCATTATTTTCGCGTACGATCATAACAATAACTATTGAAGTAAGAAACCCCCGTCAGTCACAGAACTAAAAGATTAGTAAAGGCCGGACCCACTTTATTTGAACACAGGCATGGACTTTTGAACTTCCATGAAAACAAGATTTTAAATAGTCTGATCAGAAACAATGGACATAATGGATTAAATGAGGTCAAGTTCAAGATGTCAAACTGCATAATACATCAACCAATACAGCTGTTCAAACACGTAAGAATAGCGCGCTCACCTTGAACATAACCCTAATCAGGACGGGCTTTTTGAACTCTTCTGTGGCCGGGGGGGGGGGGGGGGGGTTGATTCAACCCCCCCCCCCCCCCCCCCCCACTTGAGATCTCGGCCATCGGTCACGATATTGCGACAAAAATTGGCACGCACGATACCTGTGTCATAATCTACAAGATTATCTTGTTATATTTTTCAAAATTGTTAATTTCTATTTTGTTGTTTTCGGAATTTCTTATGTATTTCTTTGTTTTTTACTTTTGTTTTGCTTTTTTTTTTCATTGAGAATTGTCACTGACCACTTTTCAGACATGATTAGCATCAAATTATTCAATCAAAATTATCAAATGGAAAAATAATCAGGCTTTTATGAGTTTAATGAACGAGCATTGTTCTCCATAGGAAATGCACATAAAATTGCAAAATTGTGCACGTTTTGGATGACATGCGTTACGAAAACGGGCGTGGCTCCGTAATGGTATGTGTGGATGTCGCGAATTTGGTCTCAAAAGATGCGCAAGACTTGAAAGAAAAAAGTCAAGAAGTGTCGCGATGAGTCGTTCTTGCGTTGCGGCATTATTGCACGAAACGTCGAGAAGGGGGGGGGGGGTGATTCACCCCCCCCCCCCCCCCACCGGAGGTTTTAGGGTTAAAGGGAAAGTCCACCCTGAAATTAGTTGCTTTTAATTAAAGCAAAAATATGGAAGACACATTTTGTTTAAAGTTTGACGAAGATCCGTCAAAGGATAAGAAAGTTATTACCTTTTAAAAAAATTAATATTGTGAGCGTCTCATTATGCCGTGTTCTCTTTTCCCCCATAAATCCTCCCTTTTCTTTTCTTTCTTTCTTCGGGGGGGGGGGGGGGATAAATCTTTTGCAAAGAGGAATGTGAGTAAAAACGTGTCTCTAATTATATAAAAGCACAGGTAACGTGACATATACGTATATCCTTCTGAGAAAATCAACATTTTCAAAAAATTGCACACAACATAGACAAGAGCATCTCGCACTTGACGTCACAAAATTAAACTTGCAACAATGGAAACTTTCCCATCCTTTGACAGATTTTCATTATAGCTTCACCTATATGCTGTTTTTTATGTTGTTGCTTTCATTAAAATCAACCGACTGACAAATTTCGGGGGTGGCTCCATCCGTTTTCATCCGCTCAAGAAATGGAGAAAATTGCCGAAAACACAACGGGGAAAAAAACGGATGCGGGTAGTATGTAGCGGGGATGTTAAACGGATGTTTTATCGGAAGCCTAGCGGATGAAAGTGGATGAAAAAGGATATCCGTTTTTATTTTTTTATACACTTTCTAGTACCGTGCTACTGACGATGTATGTTCCATGTACCTTATCTTTCCTCCTTCTTTCCCTTTTCAGCTGTAGCGGATGTGAGTTGCTAGGATGCCCAGTGGATGCAAAGAGGATGATAACGGATATAGAAAAAATTATTTGGAGTCACTTCATGATATGATTAAATAAAGTACATCCCCAACATTCTAAAGTGAGTACAACAAATCCATATTAATTCAAATGAAATAAACACAATGGATGCTGACATAACTTCTGAAAAAGTTTATTGGATGCATGTATGCATATCATAGATTTTAGCAATGGCTTTATAATGCATATTGAATACACTTACATTACATGTAATCATACACAGTATTCAAATATGATTTTTAGACATTGAAGAAAGTGGAAGCGCATGAATATATTTTTGTAAAAACATTCCTTCACAATAAGTTTGGTCTAATTTTTTGAGGAAGAAGGCAAAAGCTGGTACGGACAACATATACTACTGGCATGAAATTGTCAGGTTTTCAAAATAAAACATTTTCTTGTAATGTTAAACTTAATTATCAGTAATCATCACTTAAATAGCACAGTTTTTCTCCACATTTGTACAATTTAATCCAGGGCCCCGTTACATAAAGGTTTGCAATCAATCGCCACATGGCGATGGCCAATCAACATCATTGTTGCATGCGCTTTTTGTTCAAAAGACTGACCAGTAACCAATCGGAATTCGTCTTTCAACTTTGTAATTGATTGCAAACCTTTATGTTACGGGGCTCAGGTGTAGTACCTGAATAACCCAAATATTCCTAATCTTATTGGATCAACAAATTAAACAAAGAGTAGGAATCTAGCACCTGCGGAAATGCTATATTGCAAAATAATGTAACAATATCAATATAATGCACATTGACACCAGCATGTTACCCTTAACATGCTACTGGTGGATTACTTCACCTTTAAAGGGACAGTTTACCCTGAACTTATTCTGGTTTCAATAAAGGAGACACATGAAAGAAACATATAAGTGAAGGTTTGACAAAAACCGGTCGAAGGAAAAAAAAAGTGATTTGATTTTAAAGTTTTAATTTTGTGACGTCACGTGAGAGGTGCTCTCCCATATGTTGTGTAAAAATTTTTTTTTTAAAATGTCAATTTTCTCAAAAGGATATTTACCATTTCACCTGTGCATTTCTTATATCGTTGGAAACATGTTTTGACACATTTATCGCTATGAAAAGAATGTATTCCTTCACCAAAGAACATAAAAAAAGGCAATTTCTGGAAGAAGTAGTACACAACATATGGGAGAGCACCTCGCACATGATACCACAAAATTAAAATTTTAAACATAAATAACTTTCTTTTCCCTTGACCGATTTTCGTCAAACCTTCACTGATAAGTTTCTATCATGCGTCTCCTTTTATTGAAACCAACATAATTTCAGGGTGAACTATCCCTTTTTAATACACATACATCACAATGAGCAGCAGTTTGTCTGGCACTAAAGGGTTAATAAATGGTCTTTAAAGAATTTCATGCATGCATAACATTTTAAAACGTGCTTCCTACATGTCTCCAACTTGTTAATCACAAAGACACTCACCATAAGAACCATATAAAACATATTGTTCCTCAACAAATAAAAGCATACACAAAATCAACATGCACGTTTTGTTGTCAGGAATTATTTACTAAATGCAACTGATTACATCATATGTAATGACACATCAATGTACATAATCTTATAAATCAGATTTTTTTTCTGAATCGTGTTTGTGTGTTATGAATCCAAAATTCATGAAAATTGAATGATTGCAAGTAAAATGAGTGAATACTATTTAAGGAGCAAAAGCTTTTATTGTACAAAATGCATGAACTGAAAACATTTTTGTGGTGAAAGAATCAGAACATAAATTGGGCCTTTCTTATCTATTGTTTTAACTTGTGATATATTGAAGTAATAAAAAGATAGCATAAGTATCTTGGTTTGAAAATATGTCATGGTCTTACAATGCATATAATGTACAATACTTTTCTCAAGAAGGAATCAGAAGATACACTCTTCATGCCATTCTTATCTAAATAATCCAAACTCTTAAAGACACGGTAGATCATTTCGCAAATGCCATGAAACTCGGCAAGAATCAACAGTATACCCTAACAATAATGTGCATGAAATCTCAAGCTCAGCTTTACAAAACATTTTAGGAAACTTGAAAACTTATCCTTGCTTACATTTGAAATGTAGCGACCATAGTCTTCATTCTTAATTGTATTGCTACTGACAGTGCACAATGCGTCAGGCAGTGGGCATTGAATGCAAGCACTATGACGCGGACCAAAGCGGACAGCGGTCTCTGGTCTCTGGGCAACAAGAACCAAAAATCTATTAATCGCATTAATTCCACTTAAATTCATTTTCCAGTTCTATCATTGGGAGTAAAGTATATTTCTTTGTTTATTTTATCCACAGTGTGTAGATAAACAAAAAAGGAAAGGTGAACATATATAACTTTATCTTGGAAACATGAATGGAATCGTTAAAAGAACAAACATATTAAAAGTTAGGTAGGTGTAAGTTTGACACACATAAAACTTTAAGTTCCTTTTATTACTCAGGAATTTGCTACATGTATGATTCACTATAATCTTCAAAATATTACGCTGATGCGCTGCGATCATCATTTCAAATCCAACTATAAAATTTCTGTATGATAATCTTACACATAAACATTGCTTTCAAATGAGCAGCATTCTAAGTTTTGCAGACATGAGAGGTCAAAGGTCAGAGGTCATCATTGCTGTGTAGCTTGGAGGGTCGCGATGTCGTGCTTCACTACAGTGGACTTGTATCTGTATTCAGAAAGGTGGTGATAAAAGGGTTAAATTTTGGTTACTTGATTGCAAAACTAATATTTGCTGTATTGTATCTGTATTTCGAGGAGGTTGGGGAGAAAGAGGGTTAAGGAGGCACGTCAAGTTGAGCTGGTCCGGTTGGGGTAATAGTAGCAGGGGTAGGAGTAGTTACCAAGGAGGAGAAAGATAACATCAAGAGATATGACAGCAATGGTTATATACAAGAAAATATGTTCTGTAACATATGCAAAAGTACAAAGCAACATGTCAGAGAAGGGTACTCATACTCAATGTTTTAAGCAATAGGCGTTTATCAAACGTCTCAATGACCAACATGTTTAATACTGGTGAGCTACATGCAAGACTGATAATCACTGTATTGCATCTGTATTTAAAGCCGTCCGACAAAAAGATTATATTTTGGTGAGGTGATTGCAAGACTAATGAGCGCTAATTTGGTCATGGCAATTTTGATTTGAAGACGAGTCCGTACTGATGAACATTCAGAAATTAAGATCAGGGAAAGTCAGGAAAGAGAACATTGCGGATATTTTCCAGGCATATATTTCTATTTCAAGTAACCCCAGACCAGTCTGTTTTGTGCGATATTTAAGAGGAAACGTGGACAAAATGTTCAGTGTATTCGCTGATGAGGCTACCCCAGGTAAATACGACCATAATATTATTCATCATCAGTATCACTATTTATTTGAATCAACTGATTTCTAGTGCTAAAGCCAGGGCAATAATCACATGCTTTTGGGTTGTGGTACCGGAAAATGCGCTGTACAAAAAAGCCCGATGTTTACTCACTCTGGGCTCTTGGTGACCCGATAGAAGTGGTCGGTGTAGTCCGAGTGGCCAAGCAGCTCTACGAACTCCTCGTCGTGAGTGATGATCAGCAGCTGGAAGTTCTGCTGGTTCTCTCGGGTCTTCAAGATGCTGTGAGAAGTGAAGAAATGGATGACAGGAGATTAAATGCTGTATGTCTTATCATTTTTCATTCCAAAGACTTGACATTTTCCCTTTCCATTTCTACTGCCTTTTGCACTGCAGTTCTTCCATTATGACCAGTATATGTACAAGTCTTGGTTCAAAGTTGGTTGGGTCAAAAGCCAACTTCCCCCTCCCCCCACCATGAGTCAGGGATTCATGGTCCTCTTCTCATGTAACATTATTTCATCCAGTGCTAGAATTTAGACAGAATATATATATAATATCAGATATTTCCCCTTTTCCCTTCTCCCTACCCCCCCCCCCCCTTGCCCCTTGCCCCTCCCAAGATCCCCCTTTAGTCACTAAACCAGCACATCTGCCAGGCTTGTTCTCTCTATCCAGGTAAGTGGTGGGTTCGTCCAAGGCTGGGATCCCACAACCCACCCCACCCAATCCCACCCCACCCCTCCACACCCCACCCCAACCAAACACAACCCACCCCAACACAACCCAACCCAACCCAACCCAACCCAACCCACCCAACCCAACCCACTTCACCTGCACTCCCACCCAATCCCCATGAACCCTTCCTTTACTCACTCAACCAGTGCATGAGCCAAACTTTCAATGTTCTCTCTATCCAGGTTAGTGGTGGGTTCGTCCAGAGCTAGGATCCCACAACCAACCCCACCCCACCCCAGCCCACCCCTCCTCACCCACACCCCTACCTCACCCCACCCCCACCCAGCCCCCATGAACCCTTCCTTTTCTCACTCAACCAGTGCATGAGCCAAACTTTCAATGTTCTCCCTATCCAGGTAAGTGGTGGGTTCGTCCAGGGTTAGGATCCCACAACCCACACCCCACCCCACCCCAACCCAACCCACCCCTCCTCACCCCCACCCCCACCTCACCCCCACCCCCATCTCACCCCCACCCCCACCCAACCCCCATGAACCCTTCCTTTACTCACTCAACCAGTGCATGAGCCAAACTTTCAATGTTCTCCCTATCCAGGTTAGTGGTGGGTTCGTCCAGAGCTAGGATCCCACAACTCACCCCACGCCACCCCAAGCCACCCCTCCTCACCCTTACCCACACCCCCACTTCACCCCCACCTCCACCTAACCCCCATGAACCCTTCCTTTACTCACTCAACCAGTGCATGAGCCAAACTTTCAATGTTCTCTCTATCCAGGTTAGTGGTGGGTTCGTCCAGAGCTAGGATCCCACAACCCACACCCCACCCCACCCTAACCCACCCCTCCTCGCCCACACCCCCACCTCACCCCCACCCCCACCCAACCCCCATGAACCCTTCCTTTACTCACTCAACCAGTGCATGAGCCAAACTTTCAATGTTCTCTCTATCCAGGTTAGTGGTGGGTTCGTCCAGGGCTAGGATCCCACAACTCAGGCAGAAGGTTTCAGCCAGAGCCAAGCGGATCAGTAGAGATGCAAGAACCTATGAAAATAAAAAATAACCTAGACCATGACAACACACTACTCTTTGAATCTTAAAAGACTTGCTTTGGTCAATGTTCTGCAGAAATAAACATTTAATCAATATTATATACATCAATGACTTTGATTGTCCTTGTGCATTACATAAAAAGAAATAATTGCCTTCAGTGATCAAGAGGAATGCTAGCACCTGTCAATGATCCGTATCTACAGATATCAAAGTATATCAATACTATTCTAATCAATTATTTGGCATTAATTGATCCATGAGTATTGAAGATGAATCACTGTAGTCTTTAGTGCAAATTAATTCCACTCATGCAAGGTAGATAGGACTTACTGGAGGTATATCAGAATGTAATTGAAGAAATCAACTATTAACATTGAAAAAAAACAACTAATCTCACCTTTTGACCAGCACTGCATCTGCCTCTCATGTCCAGCTTTGTGTCTCCTTTCACCATGACAACCTGAAAAAGCCATGGGAAATAACAAAATACCGTCACAATCACAGAAATATTAAAAAATGATGTGCCATATGATGCAACACCAGATAAAGTATAAAATTACACTATTAACTGACTTGTATTTCGTCATGTGGGCATTTGCAAAGTACAGTTAAAGGCCATTTTTGTCCTTTTGTTTCCTCTTCATCAGGAGCGGGCTATGTATTTCATTTACTGTGCCATGCATTAAAACAACTTTTAAGAACTTTTTTTTTTCCTTTACCCTGACTTAACACACGATTAATGTGTCTTTACCAGGATAACAAAATTTTCAAATTCAGCCTTACCATGTACAACAACAACAAGGCAACACTGAACATTACAGATGCTGCAATGAAGCAAAATGTGCCTGAATTGTGTAAAAATAAATTATATATATAAGCTTCTGGTGCATGCTGTTGTCAGGAATGATCCATGGAACATAGGATTTCCCTCTGCATGTTGAGGCTCAACTGGCAAGAGTGTGGGAATTTTGTTCAAAAGAGTAGCAATAATTCCCATTTTTTACAACTTCTTTTCATTTTTGTGGGAGCTCCAATGACACACACCAAAAAGTTAAAACATGAGATTCATGTTGAATACCATTCACTATAATTAAACATGGAGGTGAAAGGAAAGGCACATGGCAGCTAATTAATGAAAGAGACTTTTACCCTGTAGTTATACTGCCTTCTCTGAGTGGTGGATGCTCCCGTCTCATTGTCTGCACAGATCTCAATGTAGTCAATGTCTGTCAGAGAAGGGAACAAAGACTGGTAAAAGGGCTGTGAGTCAGTACTGAGTAGATTTCTCAGGATAGAAAATGGAACTTTCTCATTTTCTTTCCATAATCTCTGGAGGAACTTCTGATTGTCACAAACAATAAACTTTAAGGTTTTCCATCAAAAACCCACACATGCAGATAACAAGAAAGAAATGTTTTTGGCGATGAATTTTTTAGTCCTGAATCTACGTATTCTTGGCTGCACAAATTAACCATCACCACTGGACTTGTATGCCTGAAAGGCACGTTAACAATTCATATTGATTTAATCATCAATCAAACGAATGGATTTTCTTTTGGTGATCCTATCTTTTTGTGATCGGTACCCTGGCAACTTGCTGCAATCCTGAAATCATTTTGCTTTCGATAAAAGGAGACACATAAAAGAAACATATTAGCGCAGGTTTTGACTAAAAGTGGTCGAAGGAAAAAAAAGTTATTTGATTTTAAAGTTTTTACTTTGTGACTTCACATGCGAGGTGCTTTCCCATATGTTGGGTATAATATTTTTGGAAAATGTTCATTTTCTTAAAAGGATATTTTCCATTTCACCTGTGTGTTTGATATATCATTAGACACATGTTTTTACACACATATCACTATGAAAAGAATGTTTTCCTTCGTCAAAGAACATAAAAAAGGCAATTTATGGAAAAAGTAGTACACAACATATGGGAGTGCACCTCGCATGTGATGTTCCAAAATCAAAATTTTAAAATCAAATAACTTTCTTTTCCTTTGACCGATTTTTGTCAAACCTTCACTAGTATGTTTCTTTCATATGTCTCCTTATATTGAAACCAAAATAATTTCAGGGTAACTATCCCTTTAATAAAGTGCAGCAAAACTTCTGCGTGTTGTTAAATTCGCGAACCTTAAGTGAGTTGCAAAATTCTCTAAAACAACAGCTCATACAGTACCCACCGCTGCCCTTGTAGGTCACGCGCCACAGGTCCCTGACGATCTTATTGATTTCAGACATCTTCTGGCTATGAAACGTGTTGATGGCACTGTTCAAGAGGTTGAAAGAGAATGACAACAGCGTGGAATCAAATATGGTAAAATGGCCACTTGGGTTCAAGCATGGGTATCAAGAGTCACAGGAGATACCTCCTCCCAAAACTAAAAGATGCTTTTAATCCATCACAGTGAATTTTTATCCCCTTTTATCTTGACTATGCTCCTTTACAATTTGTTTATATGTAAACATTTTTCTATCCTTTTTCTAAATCTCTCTCGTCCTTTCTCTCTTTCCTCTGTCTCCCTTTCCCTCCCTCCTCTGTCTCTCTGTCTCTCTCTCTCTCTCTCTCTCTCTCTCTCTCTCTCTCTCTCTCTCTCTCACACTTCATTGTGCGTAATCTCACCTGTTGAGTGCATTGTAGTACTTGTCCAAATCCTTGTTTGCAATCTCAGTGGTCTGGAGTCAAATTACAGAAAATCATGGTAGTCAAGACAATGGATGCAAATGTACCAACACATTAAATTAACAACAGGAAAACACAATAATGGAACACAGTAGGTGTCTGTGGATACTGGACATTGAGGTATTTAAATTCTTTTTGGAATCAACAAATTACAGGATGTGATCGACTCCTGCATAATCTGCTGTAACAAATAGCAACAGGCTCTCAATAAACTTCAAATTTCTTATAGGGGGCGACATTAAGCCACACCCCTTTGGTTACTGCAGTTCCAAGGAAAATGTTGACATCCCATCACAACCAGGATTCACAAAGCCAGAAAATCTAACACACGAACAACAGGTTACTCAATTAAATTCTTTTTAGGGCTTCATTCTCCTTTAACCAGGATATGAAAATATATGTTTATTACAAGTGGAAGTCGGTCCTTCAGGGACTGAATGATGGGAGACCTCTTCCTCACCCTGCACTTGATCATCATGTCAGTGTAGTTGGCCTCGGCGTTCCGGTAGACGTCTCCCTCCAACTCCTTCTCCTGCCTCTGTACCTCCTTCTTCAGCTCAGAACAGCGCCCGTCAAGCAGATTTTTCTGGAATTATCATTGTCATTTTTCTCATTATTTTTCACATTTTAATCATAATCAATAATTATTATTTCATTATTATTATCAATCATTTTTACATTTCATTCTCATTATCATAACTCCTATCATAATTTAATTATTGTATTGATTTGTATTGACACTTCCTTCAATAAAATGTTTCATACTTCTCTCATTCAACTATGCACTCGTTCATCATTTTATCATCATTCCATTCCAATTCCTAAGAGCTTTAACAGAGCATGATTCAGGGCTATGCATGATTTTGAAATCATTTAGTTACCATGGATACACACAAGCTATGATCAATATCAAGTGCAAGGCATGATTCCTTGTGATGCAGATTTACTATCAACATCAATTGTAGCTCTTTTTGATACAGGCACCTGATCATACTACCAAGATGCACCCATTTCTGACCTCTTTATTGAGAGCGACTTTCTTCTGCTCCACCTCCTGCTTCTCCCTCTCGATGGTCAGCTGATTGTAGCCTCCCAGCTTGCCCTGGAGCTGGTCGATGTCTCCCGTCTTCTTCTCCAGCTCGTGGCGGTACTTGAACAGCTGCATGTTGTCCTCCAGCTCCATCTCTTTCACCTGGAGAATGGAGGAGATGGGAGGGGAGGAGGAGGAGGGAAGGAGGGAAGGAGGAAGAGGAGGAGGAGGAGGAGGAGGAGGAGGAGGAGGAGGAGGAGGAGGAGGAGGAGGAGGAGGAAAAGGAGGAAGTGGAGGGGGAGAAGGATGAGGGAGGAGGAGGGGTGGAGGAGGAGGAGGAGGGGTGGAGGAGGAGGAGGAGGAGGAGGAGGAGGAGGAGGAGGAGGAGGAGGAGGAGGAGGAGGAGGGGATGGGAGGAGGAGGGGAGGGGGAGGAGGAGGAGGAGGGGTGGAGGAGGAGGAGGAGGAGGAGGAGGAGCAGGAGGAGGAGGAGGGGGGGGGGAGGAGGAGGGGGGGGGGAAATAAAAGGAAAATGGGAAGAACAACAACAAGATGGATAAGCACAATTAAAAAGAACATGGGAGACAAAGTGCAATCTGACTGCCACGCAGTCAATACATATGGCCCTGCCTTTATGCTAGCTTCATCCAGTTTGAATTTATACTCTTCTATGCTCGAATGTTTGGCCGAAATTGAACTTAAAGAAATTGACCTCTTATCTGATCAGTCATCTCCATTTATCAATTCACCTTTGCATTCGGTTTGGGGGAAATTTGATTATAGAGTTTCTAGATATTTGGATATGATGACACTTCTGTTGAGTGTTTGCAAAGCTAATGACCTTTGACCTCAATCGAATTTGACCCCAATTGATCGGTTTTATTAATTACTTCCAGGTACCAATTTTGAAGCATATCGGTTGAGCAGTTCTCAAGATATTGCACAATGGATATGGGTTGGACATTAGGGAGGATTTTTAGCCAAGTTCATTAACCTGTGACCATTTCGTACAGGTATCATATTTAAAGCAAATCTGTTGACTGGTTCTGTAGATACTAGATAAATGTATTCAGGTCGGATGAATGGACAACCCCAAAACATGTTTCCAGTCACTCCATGAGATGAAGGGAAGATGAAGGAAAGGAAGGACAAGTAGAACAAGACTGGTTCTGTAGATACTAGATAAATGTATTCAGGTCGGATGAATGGACAACCCCAAAACATGTTTCCAGTCACTCCATGAGATGAAGGGAAGATGAAGGAAAGGAAGGACAAGTAGAACAAGACAAAGAAGACGAAGAGGAAGACGAGGACAAGGAGGAGGAGGACGAGAAGGAGGAGGAGGAGGAGGAGGAGAAGAAAAGAAGAAGATTAGCGCAAAGAAAAGGAAGAAGGAGAAGGAGAAGAAGAAGGAGAAGGAGGAGGAGGAGGAGGAGAAAAACCAAAGGGAGGACAGATGATTATCTTAATCTTACCCTTTGATTGCTGATATCTTCTTTGAGCTGGTCAATGGATGCCATCAGTCTTGCTAGTTGGTCATCCAACTTGCCTAGTCTCTCATCAAGACTCTGAATCTGTGCCTCTACTGCGTCCAGTTGTGCCTCCTTCCCAGCTTTCACATAACTGAAAATCAGGGGAAAAAAACAAATCAAAATTTTTGGAAGCTTCTTTTTGAACACATTGGACATTTGTTTACAATTTTACATGGTGTGTCCATGGGAATTTGGGGGGCTCTTTAAACATTTGCCAGGGCTCTTCTAAGCATTTCAGGGGCAAAATCACCCGAAGCCCATATGTATTTCTTCCCCTGCTGAACATAGGGTGGAGGGAGATTCATCTTATATAGAAAAGGTGTCTTGCCAGTCTCCTCAGTCTGGTGACTTGTAGTATTTAAGATTATTGAAACATCCCTAAATATGCTGTTTATATTTATGTTCCTTTCAAGGAAGCAATACAAGTTTCAGTTAGATGTCTTAAACTTTAATGTTGTTTAACACTTCTTGATACATGTATTATCTTTATTTTTGTGCTGGTATACCAGAAACCTTCTTATTTATCGAACATCTTAACACTTTCTTAATTCACACTCTTATATATGATCTAAAAAGACATTCAAGAACTAGAAAAGACCAGAATTATTTATAATGAAAAAAATATTAATTCAAATTGTAGCTATGCTACCTACTATTAAATAAAACAACAAATTCATTCTAATGAAGAAAGTGGGAATACTTTTAATGATCAAAGAAGCCCCAAATACTTACTTTGCAGCATTTTTTGTTCCAACTTCGACGTCCCTCAAATCTTGTCGAACTCCATCAATCTTTCAAAAACAAACAAACGCAAGATGTAACAGGGACGTGTCAGCGTACACACGTCACCACTCTGTACTTCTTACAGATCATGGCAATGAAACTGATTGTGCTATAGTTCAGTGAGCACAAAACAATTCATCCAATACATGCAGCAGATGATTGAACACTGTTTCCCTTTGTTTTATTTCAGGGCACTGCACATTTCATCTCGACTACAACTTACCTCTTACCAAATATACTAGCATGCACAACATATTATGGAAAAAATTAAGCAGAAAAAATTAGTACTTGATGATTGATGGCATATTATTCACAAAAAATTAATATGAATATTTCTGCCTCTCCATATGTGAAAGAGAGGTATTCTGTTGGAAAGTAAAATGAATGGGAGAATTGGTGATAAATTGCTTTACCTTTTCATGAATTTGTTTCACTTCTTCTTCCTTCTTTACGATGATCGCTGCCTTGTTTTGAGCAAGCTTCTTTAACATTGCCTGGAAGGAGGAGGGAAAATGAAATGTTAAAAGTTTACGTCACTCAAAGCTTAAACAACCCCATTGACATCAAAGATACAACAATGAGCTTCTTAATATTCCTGAGTCACAACTTGGGATGTCAATCCTAGAATATCATTAACACACAAGAGCAGAGAGATAACTTCTGTAACACATCGTTTTACTGTAAATTTAGGCATGCTTAAAGGGATATTTCACCCTGAAATTATTTTGGTTTCAATAAAAAGGAGACACATGAAAGAAACATACAAGTGAAGGGTAGACGAAAATCGGTTAAAGGAAAAAAAGAAAGTTTTGACTTTGTGAGGTCATGTGTGAGGTGCTCTCCCATATGTTGTGTACAGGGTTTTTTTTGGAAAATGTAAATTTTACCATTTCACCTGTGCGAAGAACATAAAAAAGGCAATTTATGGGAAAAAAATGTACACAACATATGGGAGAGTACCTCGCACGTAACGTCACAAAATCAAAACTTTAAAATCTTTTCCTTTGACCAATTTTCGTCAACCCTTCACTAGTATGTTTCTTTTTCAGGGTGAACTATCCCTTTAAAAACACTGTGCTTCCTTCTAGGTTGATTTATATCCAAATCAACTCTAATTTTCTTACAAATTTGTACAAATAAGCCTGTCATCCTTCTTCGACATCATCCATTCAATATATGAAAAGGGTGGATATAATGCCAACCAAACATCTTCACATCCTAAAGTGGCATTTTTATTGAAGTGTATTTTGGGGTGTACTCAGAAAGTGAGGCAATATATATTCCTCCACTAGAAAAGCAAAGGTGTTGCCAATTTGACCACATCATAGTGATCACTCTGTTCTTAACCCCCTCTCAGCCAGACAACATGTTGTCCAACACAATTTGCAATTTAATTTTTGCAAAAAAAGTTCTCACCTTAATGGGCCTCTGCTCTTCTCTGGAATCCTGAAATGAATCAGACATAGGACAAAAAATGTCATGTATTTCAAAGAAAACAAGTAATATCTGATATACTCATAAATGATGGCCCAAATAATGAGTTTCTCTTTTGTTAGGTTTGGATGGATTTAATACTTCCATCATAATAACCCCAACAAAATCTCAATTGATGGTCTACCCATCGAATGTCATTGTAAGTCTTTTGGGTCTGTTTCGTCGGGCCGGACCTGCCTTAGAAATCTCTGTGCTTCCCTCATTCATTGCTGCATGACCATACCCCATTATAATTCTTATTGTAAAAATAATGAGAAATTTGACTGTATTGCCTCCTCCCTCCTGCGCAGATAGTGCCAAAATCTTGATTATTTAATAAAATTCCATTGTCTAATGCCTGGAAAATCTGGCTCTGTTGTTTACAACAGGAAGGAGATCTGTAAAGGAGGACCATAACGTCTTGATATGGATATGCCATCATCATTATATACAATTATATTGAGAGAGACCTATCATATATATTCATTGTACCAGGGCCACTGGTAGAACAGTGTTTAAACACTAAAGGGGCTTCCCTGGGTAAATGATACTTAATAGAAAATAAATAAAATAGAAAATTGTTGCACAATTGACCTACTTCAATCTCTCTTCGGAATGTCCTGTTGGTGGTTTCGAGTTCAACCACCTCCCCCTCCAACTTCTCTCTCTTCTGGAGCTTGGCGGAGAGGCGGAGGATCTCCCCCGTGATGCTCTGCAGGCTGGCCCTCAGCTGGTGGACCGCATCCACGTGCTCCTGGTGCTGCCTCTGCTTCAGGTCTAGGGTGCTCTTCACCGTGTTACTGTAGAGGGGAGAGGGGTGGAGGGGAAGGGGGAGGGGGAGATAGGGAGAGGGGGGGAGATAGGGAGAGGGGGGGAGATAGGGAGAGGGGGGGAGATAGGGAGGGGGGGAGATAGGGAGAGGGGGGGGGGGATAGGGAGAGGGGGAGATATGGGGAGGGGAAGGGAGTGGACATAGAGTGAGAGGGAGAGGGGGAATTGAGATAGGGGGAGGGTGGACATTGGGGGAGGGTGATTGGGAGGGGAGGGGAATAGGGTGGATAGGGAGAGGGGGTTGGGAGGAGGGAGAGGGGTGGAGGGAAATAGGGGGAGGATGGACATAAGGTGAGGGTAATTGGGAGGGGAGGGGGGAAGTGGAGATAGGGAGAAGCGGTTGGGAGGAGGGAGAGAGGGTGTAGAGAGGGAGAAGGGGTTGGGGAGGGGGTTGGACATAGGGTGACGGTGAGGGGGGACGGAGAGATGGTAAGGGGGAAGGGGATTAATTTGCATTTTGGGAGCTGTTGGTCCTTTCGCAAAAGTTAAGGTACGTTGTCATTTACAAGAGTGCTTAAATTTGGGAGATTCATTATATGGTGGGCCACTTACCCGTTGCAGCAAACAGGCCAAAACCCACAAAACTGCATGGGAAATTATCGCACTGAAATAAATGAACATGTGCTTAGCTACTCTACTTGGATATTTAATTAGAGTAAACAAGATATTCCGTGATAAGTTAAAATACTCCTTTTGTTCCTCGACACGCATTCACCGAAAGACGGGCAGTAAGACAGCTGGGTCCGCCATTGTCAACATCCGCATACCATGTCAGTAGCGTATTTGGTGCTACACACTGATCTGTATATTGGTGATAGGATCGCTGTGGTGTCGACTGCAAAGTTAGAAATTGGCATGTCCGCTGCGAAGAATAGGTGGCAAACATATTGTGAATCCACCAAATTACACAACACTTACAGTTTGATCTTGAGTTCATCTGTCTCTGTCTTCACTTGCTGTAGAGTCCTACTGGTATCTGAATGGGAGAACATAAAGATCCATCGAAGAAGAAGCAAAGAGATGTTTAGCCATAGGCTTCTGAACTTGCACTACAAACAAGGCATTAGCAATATTGTGTCTCGCCCACTTGCGAAAATAACCAGAAATATCGCGATCTCCGTTGCTACGCAAAAGAAAACTGAAACAAACAAATAAGCAACTTTAAACAGACAACATCAAAATCAGGTGCAAAATAGTGACTTTGAATAAATTTGCATAAATGTGCATGAGTAATGTTTGCCTAAATCTACATCAGTAATGCTCACACGTGCTCACACAATTCTGTGCACAAGTTAGGAAGCCTTCACCAAGAGTCTTGCAAGTAAACTTTAATGTATGACCTCAAATGACCTTTGACCTTATCATGTGACCTCCAACGGTACCATAACATGAAGGTACCCCCAGTGCATCTATGACCCAAGTTAGGTTGTAATCCAAGCAACCTATGTGAAGTTATTTGTCAAAAGAGAGTCTTGCTGGTAAACTTTAACGTATGACCTCAAATGACCTTTGACCTTATCCTGTGACCTCCAACAGCACCATAACATGTAGGTACCCCCAGTACATCTATAACCCAAGTTAGGTTGTAATCCAAGCAACCCATGTGAAGTTATTTGTCAAAAGAGAGTCTTGCAGGTAAACTTTAACGTATGATCTCAAATGACCTTTGACCTTATCCTGTGACCTCCAACAGCACCATAACATGAAGGTACCCCCAGTGCATCTATGACCCAAGTTAGGTTGTAATCCAAGCAAACTATGTGAAGTTATTTGTCAAAAGAGAGTCTTGCAGGTAAACTTTAACGTATGACCTCAAATGACCTTTGACCTTATCCTGTGACCTCCAACGCCACCATAACATGAAGGTACCCCCAGTGCATCTATGACCCAAGTTAGGTTGTAATCCAAGCAACCCATGTGAAGTTATGGAT
The DNA here is from genome assembly GCA_963669155.1 of Arbacia lixula. Classification (NCBI taxonomy): domain Eukaryota; kingdom Metazoa; phylum Echinodermata; class Echinoidea; order Arbacioida; family Arbaciidae; genus Arbacia; species Arbacia lixula. The sequence continues at coordinate 6,511,037 of OZ022582.1, read as the reverse complement.
CATAAGAGAGTCTTGCAGGTAAACTTTAACATTTGTGACGGACGACGGACGACGGACGGACGACGGACGGACGACGGACGGACGCCATTTGGATCCCTTAGTCTCGCCTTCACCTCCGGTGGGCGAGACAATAAAAATGATGAAGACAATGTTATCGGATTATATCTATAGAACCACAGGTGCTGACTGATTATCGAAAATGCATGCATTTTTAATTTCTTGAACGGTGTAAATTTGTCCTTTATAGTTTGTTGTGCATTAGAATTAAAATTAAGAGGTGAGGGCGAGAAAGGAAAAATAATTAGTATTTGGAGCTTTACAAATTAACAAAATATGAAAAACGGTCTTCAATAGTATCTACAAAATCAAAGAAAGCACCTTATTTTTCAACATGCATTTGACTACATTTCTAAACATCTTTTGATTAAGAGCGTTATGGTGTAAGGTTTAGGAGGGAGGGAAAGACATTTCCTACCAGATCCTGAGAAATGCTTGGACTGCTCTCCAAGCTTGCGTTCAAGGTCCCGGAGTTCCATCAAGGTTTTTTCCAGAATCTGGATGTCTGGCTTCATTTCTTGAGCCATGGCCTCATCGACCTGCAGAAGACTCAACTGTTCCTCAGCCTGGGAGAGTAGAGAGAGAGAGAACGGGGACACACATTGCTTGGTTTGGCTTGCCACTCTTTACCCATTTACTGCATAATCTGTTATCATTGCGAGGGCTTTATTTTCTCAAATCGCTGTAGGGTTGTGAATTTTATATATTGCCACATAATCTTTATCGCTAAGCACATGCACCACACGCTGCGTGGGTACATAGCACCAGGGCTATCGACCTTATGATGGAGTACCGGTACTGTATACTACGGCGGTACATGGGGTTGCGCATCGAATCAAATCACCCTTTGTATATCAATAATGAACACATGCACGCTACACAGGTACAGTGGCTGGACTTATTTCAGGCTGCAAGCGCTGGTCTTAAGAAATGTTAGCGAAAGGGTAAAACTCAGGACGTTTCAGGTAATTTCTCATCAACTTTTAAAAATGTTAAATGAGAAAAACAGATGGAGACACACTTTTGAACCAGGAAGATGTGAGTTGCATACATCCAAAGGAAAAAATACATGGGGGCTCGGGGCGATTTCACCCCCGGAATTCGCACCTGGAATTATCATACACACACTGTAAAATTGTAGCCAAATCGGCCAATGTACTAAAAAAGAAGCCCCCGTAAATTTAGAATCATTTTTTTCCCCTGTTGTATACATCCAAGGAGATGTGAGCATCCTACCACTCACATCTCCCTAATACATCTCCATGTTTGACCACGATGAAGAAGAAGGAGAAAAGTACATGTCTGGAGCTCTCCCCTTCGTCCGAGTGGTATATTTGAACCATTCCCATTCCGGTGTAGAAGCGGTTTTCATATACCAGTTTCCTTTCATAATACCTTTCAAAAGTGGTACCACACTAGTATGACACCGGTAAAGTAACTCTTCAGCTTGTAATACGAAACCGGTAAAACATTGCTGCAACCATATGAAACGTTCATCAGAGGTGAAATGCACTGAGTAGGCAATCGATATATTTAAAAGATACAGCTGGATTAACTTACATCACTGATAGCTGCGTTGAGTCTCTCTATGTCAGCGTTGACTGATGACAACTTTAGTTTGAGATCTGGGATCTCCTTCTCAGATAGCTTGGTCACCTGGAGTTAAAGAAAACTTACATCGTACCAGTACCACAGCTCTGGGTCACCCTGAGTGGGTTAAATGCATCACTTGTTTGAATGGAATTATTTTCCTTAAACTCATGTAATCATACCATGATGCACGCAAACCTGCGAAATTTCCCTTGCCACAAATTCAGAACCTCTCTTTTTAAGAAATCTATTATCTATCAAGGACTTGGAACTCAACTTCCTTTCAATGTACAACATTCGCAATCATTAAATATCTTTAAAAACAACGTTAAAAGTGATCTATTCCAGAAATATATTTAATATTATTTAATTTTTAACTCTTTAGCTGTTTGGCATTGTATTGTACTGTAATGTAATGTGTAGTTCTGTGTTTGTTATTGTCTCACTTCACACAATTTTTTAATAATTAAATACAATTTTGGGGTCATCATGAGCTTGTTGATGTCACTTTGCAAAATACATATGGTCAGCGCCATTACATTCATAATCCCATGTATTGTAATGTTCACTGTATCGCTCAAACTCATCTGGTAACTAAACGTGGACCGATCATGAAGACGCACAAAAAAGCAAATGGTTTCATTGGAAAGAAAGTTACCATTTTTCAATACCGAAAAGTGTACAATTAGTAAATCAGTCTGTTAATAAGTATAATATTCAATAAAATAGCTTATGCATAGCACAATTGCAAAAAACAATCGCTTTCAACAAAACTCTGTGAAGGCAAGGTTCGAAATGGTAATGGCGGCGACCTCAACCATTTTGTAAAGCACCATTTACAAGCTTACGACGGTCAGTCTTTAAAAGGCAGAGAAGGAGACGGCTGCGTATCCAGCCTTAGTTTTGAGTTTGCAGTGTAGAGCAAAGGAACAACCCGCAATCTGAAAAGCGGACTGCATGGCAGAGCTACTAACATTGAAAGTCAATAATCAGGAAATTTGGGGGAAATTTCATAAAAAATCAGGGAGATACCTATCAAATGCATACAAGTTAATGACAACAATCTATCGATGATCAAGGAGATTGGTAATGTGATGAAATCCAATGTAGTAATATTGGTCTACATTCAGGGAGTCTCCTGCGAAATCACAGAAAATTGGCAGCTCTGACAAGGAAGGAATTCTTACGCTCTGTTTGATGGGCTTGAGAGCCACAAGGCGGTCAAACTTCCCTCTCTGCTTCTCGATAGTGCGCTCCTTCTCCGTCATCTTGCTGGGAGCCAGGCGCAGCTTGTCTTGCAGCTTCATGGAGACAAGAGAGGGCAGTATTTACGATTATCATTTCTATCATATGGTCATTATAATGCAATTGTAATTATTATTAACAAGTACAGTAGAGATATATTTTTATAATTATTGTTATGGACCATTTGTTACCATGAACACATCATTACTTCAAAAGCATCACCACTGAACAATACACGTACTATTTGCATCATTTCTCTCTCATTAAAAAAAATGTAGCTTAATTAAGACAGGAGAAAAAAAAGTATTTGTATTTTTTATGATAGAAATGGATCACATGAACTGATCATAACACTGCACTTTACTTGTACTACATGTATTTGTATCACTTTTCTCCCATCAAAAAATGGTAGGACAGGAGAGAATGTATTTACATTTTTTGTATTGGAAAGGAATAACAAAAAATTATCAACACTTCATAAGCATCATTACACTGAAAGGGCCCGAACTTTGAGGATTTGTGACTTACTCCAAATGTGGATCATTTGAGGGCCAATAACTTTCAGCAAGTTTCTAATATGAACAATACATGAATTTAAGACCATTGGCAAGAAGATTGCTCACGATCACCTTTTGAATGCTTTTTCTTTTGTCTTCCCAGTTCAGTATAATTATTGCCTTTAAACCTAAATGTGCCATTTGTATGATTTTTCTCACATGAAGGTGTGCCATGGGCAGCATTTTCCACAAAATGTCCAGTAAATTAGAGGTAGTGGTAATGATTACAGGCCATAGTCATGGTGGAACAATTCACTATACATATTTTGTTCTATATTTTGTTGTAGTGTTGTCTAACCATCTCTGGGGCCTTTTAATTCACAAGCTCTGCATCTTAGACTGGCCCCTCCACATTCTCCTCAAAATGTTTATATCATAAATTAATTAAACCAATTTTTTATTTATGTTATTTGAAATATTTGCTCGCATTATGATGTCCATTGTCTGTTTGTTTATCTGGAAATGAGGAAATAAATACGAATATCTTGTAGTATTCTTATCAGATAAAAAAAAATCTTTTGAAGAATCTTACTTCTTGGACAAGCTCCTGGACCTCCTCTCCCGAGTCGAAGCCTCGATGGCACAGAGGACAGAGGGCCTCGGCTCGCTGCAGGGACGAGATATATCGCTGGAAGAGATGGGTGCTGCCGGTCAGCGCTCCTCTCTCACTGGTAGCAGAGAAAATATGAAACAGTAAAACCTGCTTGAACCGGTTGCAACCAGTTTGATTTTGTTTAGCTTTGTGAGTCCTGGGGGGTGTTTCATCAAGCTGTTCTTAAGCTAAGAACGACTTTACGCACGACTAATGATCCTTTCTTATGCTAAACGAGATACCTCATTTTGTTTCTCTTTTAACATAATGGGAGTTAATTTCAAAGAATCCTAATCAAATTTGACGAAGCATAAACTTTATATTCAGACACTTGATAACAACAAGAATTTCAACTTATAAGCATTAGATTTTGAACTTTAGCTGATGGGAATCAAAATCATTGAGAATCTCATTTAGCACAAGAAAGGGTCACTAGTCGTGCGTAAAGCCGTTCTTAGCTTAAGAACAGCTTGGTGAAACACCCCCTGGTGCAGGAAGGAAAATTAAGTAAGTAAACTATGTCATGGACTTGGGAGTACCTAAAAGGGTGTGGCTGCCTTGTACCCTATAGGTATTTGAAGTATATTCAAAGTCTGTTGTCTCTTGTCCGTACAACAGATTATGAAACAGTCATGCTGCTCAGTATTTGGTTGGAAAACAGCAATTTTCAGGAGGGATTAATACAACATAATTGAGCAGAGGGGACAACTTTCATGGTATTAATTACAGATTTAAATATTACCATTTTTACAATTTGACATTTTGGTTGGCTTACTTCTGGAGGTTGTTGATGGATTGCGTGATATCTGCGATGGTAGTATCAATGTCCTGACTGCCACAAGCCGACATCAACTGCTCCTCGTTCCCTCTCAGCTCATCTTCTTTCTTCTTCAACTGATCCCTAAATTGGACACACAGACATGATGAATGTCGATTTGTGAGTTTAAGAATCAAAATAATATCAAAACAAGGCATTAGCAATATTGTGTCTCGCCCACTTGCGAAAATAACCAGAAATATCGCGATCTCCATTGCTACGCAAAAGAATTGTATCCCTCACACAATTCTGTGCACAAGTTAGGAAGCCTTCACCAAGAGTCTTGCAAGTAAACTTTAATGTATGACCTCAAATGACCTTTGACCTTATCATGTGACCTCTTACAGCACAATAACATGCAGGTGCCCCCAGTGCATCCATCATCCAAGTTTGATTGCCATTGTAGCAACATGTGATGAGTTATGTGTGATAAGAGAGTCTTGCAAGTAAACTTTAATGTATGACCTCAAATGACCTTTGAACTTATCCTGTGACCTCCAACGGTACCATAACATGAAGGTACCCCCAGTGCATCTATGACCCAAGTTAGGTTGTAATCCAAGCAACCTATGTGAAGTTATTTGTCAAAAGAGAGTCTTGCAGGTAAACTTTAACGTATGACCTCAATGACCTTTGACCTTATCCTGTGACCTCCAACAGCACCATAAAATGAAGGTACCCCCAGTGCATCTATGACCCAAGTTAGGTTGTAATCCAAGCAACCTATGTGAAGTTATTTGTCAAAAGAGAGTCTTGCAGGTAAACTTTAACGTATGACCTCAAATGACCTTTGACCTTATCTTGTGACCTCCAACGGCACCATAACATGAAGGTACCCCCAGTGCAGCTATGACCCAAGTTAGGTTGTAATCCAAGCAACCTATGTGAAGTTATTTGTCAAAAGAGAGTCTTGCAGGTAAACTTTAACGTATGACCTCAATGACCTTTGACCTTATCCTGTGACCTCCAACAGCACCATAACATGAAGGTACCCCCAGTGCATCTATGACCCAAGTTAGGTTGTAATCCAAGCAACCTATGTGAAGTTATTTGTCAAAAGAGAGTCTTGCAGGTAAACTTTAACGTATGACCTCAAATGACCTTTGACCTTATCTTGTGACCTCCAACGGCACCATAACATGAAGGTACCCCCAGTGCATCTATGACCCAAGTTAGGTTGTAATCCAAGCAACCCATGTGAAGTTATTTGTCAAAAGAGAGTCTTGCAGGTAAACTTTAACGTATGACCTCAAATGACCTTTGACCTTATCCTGTGACCTCCAACGGTACCATAACATGAAGGTACCCCCAGTGCATCTATGACCCAAGTTAGGTTGTAATCCAAGCAACCTATGTGAAGTTATTTGTCAAAAGAGAGTCTTGCAGGTAAACTTTAACATTTGTGACGGACGACGGACGACGGACGACGGACGACGGACGACGGACGGACGAAGGACGGACGACGGACGGACGCCATTTGGATCCCTTAGTCTCGCCTTCACCTCCGGTGGGCGAGACAATAAATCCACAGTGGAGCTCAACTAAAATGTGTCTGATCTAGATCAAAGCAAGACCATACAAATTCATGCAATGCACAATCTAGATATTGTGTGATATAGATTAAAACAAGACCATACACATTCATACAATGCACAAGCTAGATATTTTGAAAGTTTTAGTTGGACTGTACTGTACACCCAAGAGCAGTTGTACATGTGCATGCCCAGACTATATGAATAGTACAGAAGTATGATGTCATATGAGCATTTTGTCAAGAAAACTGGTTCTAAACTTTGTTGATAGAGCAAGAAGCGGTGATCACAGCTTGAACTGTCAATAGGAGTGCCTGAGACTTGCCCGCTAGACAATGTCGGATCAGTAAACCTTTCCCGTAAGGAATGTTGTTTAGAACCAGAAACCTGCATAACAATAGGTAAGACGACATTACTTTGGTTCTCTATGGCGTTCTACGGCTTACATGATCGACTTCTTGTTGGCCTGCTTTGCGGAGAGTTCCATCCTGGCCTTCTGGAGCTCATTGCTGCATCGTTTCACCTCACGGGATTTCTCCCTGCGGATCAAAAAAGACAACAAGATAAATAATATGATTTAAATCTTTTCTTTACTGAGCCCATATATATGGGGGCTGGCTCTTTTCCACTCAGATACTAAGCAGCATGACTCCCATACAATCTGCTGTTCAAACAATAGGCGCCAGGCTATAAATACATTTCAAATACCTTAAAGGATGCAATTAAACAACATCCCTTTCCATGGTAAATTTTGACATCTGAAACTAGACCCAAGTTCACAAAGCCAGAAAATCTAACCATGAGAAATGGGTTTAGTGACTGATTGTGAAGCAGATATGTGAAAGCCGGGTCTTGTCCAAAGTTCAAGACACAAAATACTCGGTTATATTCGGGAATCCCATGTGCTATCTTTTCTATGACAGGCTTGATAATCCTCCATCCTTTTCAAAATATGGCCGCCTTTTCTTTCCGTTTAAAAAACTGTAATCATGGACCCTACTAGGGTCCATGCTATAATACGATATGCCAAAATGAAACCAAACACCAGACGGACTATATTTGAGCAATTAACGCCAGAATCCATCGCATCTAGCCTGCTAAAGACAGCAGCATGGTTTTCAATTTGCGCTTGCTCGTCTTGCATGAAAAGTGAAAAAATTACCCGTTTTACAGTTCTAGTGATTTGAACAAACACAAACTAATTTGAAAAAAAGAATGCTGCATTTGATATAACAATTAAACTTATGTGAAAACGTTCTAAACTCCAACTTGACTCAATTTATGTCAGCTGACTCGAAATATGAGCCAATGGGAATCTAAACATAGCAGAATAATAGTGATTTGAACAAACACAAATTAATTTGAAAGAAAGGATGACAAGTTTGAGAAAACAATTCAACGTTGATAATATGAACACCCTCCTAATCTAAATTTCAATCAACTGTAACTTGACTCTACTTGTGACAGCTGAATCTAAGGAAATAATGGTGAGATTGAGGTGAAATGAGAGCTCACATCAAGTAATCCGCCAGCTTGTTCCTGATCCCCTCTGAGGGGAAATGGCCAAGGAGATGCAGCATTTCTTCTTCACGCTTGTTCCTCCTGTGTGGAGGAAAAATAACAACTCATGAATATTCGTGAAATATGACAATGATTAAAATCTTGAAACAAAGCAATTCATTTGGTCATTTTTTTTAACCCATTTGGGATCAAGTACCACAAATATGTGGTTTGGGGCTGTAAGTATTGGTGTCAACTGTAAATAAAAAAATAATAAAATATGTATCACAAGAAAGAGCATGAATTTCTGCACAAGATGAATCCCTTTGGGGCATTTATTGATGTAGTTTACCTTTGTTAAAGGAAAAGGGCAAATTGGCACTAATCTTCAAATTGGCAACATGCTGAATAGGTTGAAATTCCTCTTTTGCTCTTCAAATTGGCATGATTTTTGCTCTAACATGAATGATTTTGACATTTTATTAATTTATAATGGAATTTATATTATGTTTCTTCTTAAAAAATTCATTTGAAAAAAATAGTGTTGCTAATTTAAAAGCCAAATAGTCTTCGTCCTAATCATTTAATACTTGACCCTGTGCTTATCAGAAGGAGAAAGGAGAGAGAGAAGGTGAAGAGCGTAGATCGGTACTCTGTATTCTTAGTGTCATAGTGTGAAGTGTAAATATCTGGTTCCTTTTTAGCAATAACTAGAGCTGTTTGACTGCCATGCAGTCGAGAAATAAGTTTCTGCCTCTGTTAGCTTCATCTGGTTAGAATCGATAATCTTCTAACTCATAAAATATTATAATACTTGTGTTGATCACCATAAAATCAGATTGATATAGTAGAATTCCAGATTTTACTCTCTTTTTTCAAAATCACCACAGACCTAACAATATCACTTCTGACATCACTATGTGTTACAGTTTTATCTCTGATGGAAAATTTGCAAACAAGGTTTTACCGAGATAATAGTGCCATTCTCAAAGGGCTTAAAAAATCGCGAAGTTAGGGTGAAAGTTGTCTAGCAACCGTACCGAAAGCTGAATGGTCATATTGTCCATATTGTACCCTAACTTCGCAATTTTTCTTACATTGTGATTTTTTAAGCCCAATGAGAATGACACTTTAATGTATGTTTTGACAGGAGGAAAGACAATCAGAAGTGAGAGGAGAAAGGAAACATGGAGCAGGAAAAATCAGAGGGAAAAAGCATGGTATACTTACAGCCTCTTGATCTGGTCTTCCTTAGCATTCTTGTCCTTCTCCAGCATCTCTAGCTTGACTCTGGCCTGGGCCTGGGACGAGATTGTTGTCAGCTCATTCCTAGGAGGGCCGAAACAAAGGATAAACAGTTATAAGGAAGAGAGAATGAAATGGAAAGAGAAGAAAGAAGTACATGTATAACCAATCATACTGCCTTGCCTCTCTCTGCAAAGAGTCAATCTCCCCTCAACCCTCTCCCCCTCCCTTCTTCCCTTCCTTTTCCCCTCCCTCCCTCCCTCCGTCCCTCATTCCCTCCCTCCCTCATTCCCCCCTCCCTCCCTCCCTCCCTCCCCATTCCCTTCCTCCCTCCCCTCCCTCCCTCCTCCCTCCCTCATTCCCTCCCTCATTCCCTCCCTCATTCGCTCTCTCCCTCCCTCCCACCCTCCCTCCCTCATTCCCTCCCTCCCTCATTCCCTCCCTCCCTCATTCCCTCCCTCCCTTCCTCATTCCCTCCTTCCCTCCCTCCCTCTCTCCCTCCCCATTCCCTTCCTCCCTCCCTCATTCCCCCCTCCCTCCCTCTCTCCCTCCCTCCCTCATTCCCTCCCTCCCTCATTCCCTCATTCCCTCCCTCCCTCCGTCCCTCCATCCCTCATTCCCTCTCTCCCTCAAACCCCCATCTCTAGGACTCACGTAAGTTCTGACATTCTCTTATCAGACTGCCTCACCTCTCTCTGCAGAGAGTCAATCTCCCCTCATCACACTCCCCCTCCCTTCTTCCCTCCCTTCTTCCCTTCCTTTTCCCCTCCCTCCCTCCCCTCCCTCCTCCCCCCCTCATTCCCTCCCTCCCTCCCTCCATCCCTCCCTCTGTCCCTCCCTCCATCCCTCATTCCCTCTCTCCCTCAAGCCCCCATCTCTAGGACTCACGTAAGTTCTGACATTCTCTTATCAGACTGCCTCACCTCTCTCTGCAGAGAGTGAATCTCCCCTCATCCCTCTCCCCCTCCCTTCTTCCCTCCCTTCTTCCCTTCCTTTTCCCCTCCCTCCCTCCATCCCTCATTCCCTCTCTCCCTCCAACCCCCATCTCTTGGACTCACGTAAGTTCTGACATTCTCTTATCAGACTGCCTCGCCTCTCTCTGCAGAGAGTCGATCTCTCTCTTCACTTCATCTACGTCCAGGCTGCTCTCCATCTGATGCAGCTCTGTCTCCTGTCAATCAAACACATCATCAAAGCTGCATCAAACACTTCTAAGAGTTCATAATAGTTTCATTGCAGAGGAACTTAATCAAACATGATTTTCAATATGCACTATACAGAATATACATATCCTTCTCTTTCATTGTGTCATTTCATGACATGATATCATGAAGTGTAATCATTCAAAAAACATACAACACATAAATTTGTGCACTGTTTTTACATGTTGTCCCATTGTAAACTTATTTAGGTGGAGTTGTATGATGTTGGGCTATGCATATATATCTTACTCACTGGCTAGCAGCGAAAAGAGCAGTGCACTTACGGCTTTCTTCCACTCCATCTCCAGCTCCTTGAACCAGCTGTTGTGAGCCTTCTTCTTCCATCTCCAAATTTATCATTCTTACTATGAAACCTTTTCACATGGGGCAGAGTACTTACGGCCTTCTGCTTCTCTGTCTCCAGCTCCTTGAGGCGTTGGGAGCTCTCGTCCATGGTGCCCAGCTCTTCCATGATGTCGCGCAGCTTGGACTTATTCTCAGACTGACAAAACAAAAACATAGGCAAACATATGTGACAAAGTTTATCGATTGTGAACAGACGCTTACAGCTTTGGCTGCCGATCAGTTGATTGTTGCATATATATATATATATATATATATATAGAAAGAGAGAGAGAGATATATATATACATATATATATATATCATGTATATATATATCATGTAAACCATGATAAAATACTTCTTAAAAATCAGAAGATTATGACTTAAACACCAGTAGATATAACACCAGTACCAAATATTTGTGGTTTGGGGTGAGGTTTATGATAAGGGCTAGCTTTCCAGATGGTTTCAGATTGTGGTTTTGGTTTTGGTTATGTCAGTTCTTAATAAAAAGTTGTACTTTCAAATTACAATAAACCAAACCAATCATGGATGTCTCCTAGCTCTTCCCCTGATGTTCTGTTTGATATACTGTTGGTGATGTGGGATGAAAGTTGATCAACATTTTCAAAATACCCAATGTACCCGGATCCCGTTTCTGAGCAGGAAACTTGGGAACTGGGTATACTCTGTTCCCATAGTAAATTGTGGTGTGGGAAGCGAGTTTTATCATCATTTTCAAAATACTTGATGTATCCTGTTCCCGTATGTGAGCAGGAAACTGGGTACACCCGGTTGCCGTAGTAAACTGATGAATGCCGCGCGACTCACCATGGTGGCGCTCTTGCTGCTGATGGTGGTCTCCAGCCGGGTGTTGGTGTCCCTCAGGTCCTGCTCCTTCTTCTCCACCACCCGCTCCTGCTCCTCGTGCTGCTCCTTGACCTGCTGCGCCTCTTCCCTCTTGCCCTCCATCCATCCCTCCACCTCCTGCAGGAAGGCCCCCACCTGCTCGGGGGAGAGGTCCCCAGGGGCGCTGTAGCCAGGCAGGTGGAGGCGTACGGCCATGCGACGCACCCTCTGGTCCCTCTTCGTTATGGTCTCCTGCTGGACCTGTGAGGGGGGGGGGGGAGGCGGCACCAACCAACAAAGCTGTCATCAGATCATTCTGTCAATCATAGGTTTAGTCCTACACCTATTGATTTTAAAACATTGATTTTTCTTCAAGCAAACATTCAATCATCATCTGCAAAGAAGTGAACAATGAACCATTTGTCACAATTTTTGAACATTTTGATATAATTACAATGCATAATTTAACATTTATTCATACTTTGGGAAATAGCACATTATGATACAGTAATGTGAAAAGGAAGGTGAAAATTCCTGAAAGTGTGTGCTTGAGGCAGTTTCACCCAAACAAATCAAAGGGGGGGGGGGTAGAATCAGCAGCAACAAAGCAGTCACTAATCATTCTCTTAATCATAATCAAAGGGAAAGTCCACCCTTAAGTGAAGTACATTTTCAATAAAAGCAGAAATATGATTGAAACATATTAGTGAAGGTTTGACGAAAATCCATCAAAGGATAAGAAAGTTATGATCTTTTGAAACTCCAATTTTCTCTTCCTTGTAATAATCACCTAAAGAAACACACCTTTCTCTTTTTTTTTAAGAATCAGCAAAGAGTGCTTTTGCATTTCTCAATAATCATGTATAGAAAAATACTGATCCTCTTAGTGAGGATCAGCATGCTCTCAGTAAATGACAGAATAGGAGAACTTGTACATGTATATTTAACTCTTTGGGTGCCACATGTGTATTTATTCACAAGTAATACACACAAATCCAAAAAAAAAAGCCCATTTTTGTCTGGCTCACAGAGGGTTAACGGCTTACCTGTGCCTCTTGCTTGAGGACTCCCTGCTTTACCAGCAGCTTGGACTTCTCGCTGGACAGTTTCTGCGCAGCGTCCTGCACCTTCCTCTTCTGATCCTCATTCTAAAGGTCAAAGGTCACAGAAACCACATCGGTGAATTGATTACAGCGGCAATAGATCAGCTTTCCCATACGAGGTTACAAAAGAAAAACTGTATACAGTCTCCTCCCAGGATGCATCAGTGGCTAGCTGAGGTTTCTTTTCAGGCAATACTTTCCCAAAGAAATCAAATTAATCCCTTGTATCACTCTTTTCCTTTCTTTGGATCCATAATGGGTAAAAGAACCCGGAAGAACATAAACACATCGTTACTGAAAGAGGTCCTTTTTTCTAAAATAGCATTTATTTTTCCATTGCTCACGGTTAGATCTTAGGGCTTTGAGAACACTGGTCTAGTTAGGATGTCAAAAGTGCCATGGAATTGCAGTAACAATAGGAGTGTGGCTTTATTGCACTCTTTTAGGAATGTGAAGTTACTACATCGCCTGTTGTCTATTGTCTGTACGGCAGATTACGCAGGAGTCGCGCTGCTCAGTATCTGAGTGGAGAATAAGCAGCCCACATTCATGCTAGCTTAATAAAGATAAGGTCAATAGTTCCCTCTGGCTTGAGGTCTATTATGAGAGCAAGCAAAGGACAGCGTTGCAACAATGTCATTTGTAGTGCTTATTGAAGACTCTACAGCCAGCACTCGAGAGACTTTAGAGGATGTGGGCGTACCTGTTGAAGCACGGCTTCCTTCTCAGTGACCTTGTTCTGGTGATCGCTGTAGATCCTCCGCAACTCTTCCACTGAGCCTGCACATATTAACACAAGACAAATCACGTAGAGCTGGGCCAGGTTGTGTATATGTTTTAACTACTGTAACGTACCATTGATGGTAGTTGCCATAGCAACAGCAGTAAAGCTGAAAGCCCATTGGCTGCTACCATGGTAGTTACCATTAATGTTAAGATACAACAATTGAAAATATATACACAACGGGGTCCACATAGGTAATAAAGATATATACATGTATAACCTGCTTTAGGGACCATGTGAATAGATGAACCAGCTGTCCATAAACATCACCTCTCTATAAAGGCTTTCTGTTTATATGTTTTGTCTTTTAAGTTTGTTTTGTTGCAGAAGCGAAGGACTGCGATGTGTGCTTGAGTGCAGTCTAGGTCTCTATAGACTACAAGAACCGCAAAGGTTTTGAGCAACCCGGCGGAAACCTCCTCGAAATCTGTTTTGTTTTCCTTTAATCCCAACAGGTATCCTGTTGATCTGCTGACTTTAGTTTTGTTTCTTTCATGTTTCTGCTTTGATTAAAACCAACTTATTTTCAGGGTGAACTATCCCTTTAATCCTGACAGGTATCCTGTTGATCTGCTGGCTTACCTTGGAAGATGTTCTCCAGTCTGTCTTCCACAGACTTCATGCTCTTCATCATCTGGTCCTTTTCACCCTGGTGCTTGGCTGTCCAAGAAAAACAACCAAGACAATCTTTGTAAGTTATCTGTGATATCTGAGGTATAATCTTATAGGCAATTACATCACTTTGAAGGGCTCATAACGATGGTCAACAATAAAAGTATACAATCATTACAATTTTGTATCACACCTGATGAAGTGTTGCAACGGCGCACGAAACGTCATGATCATTTTAGATTCCTTGTTGACTTATACATTGCGAGACAAACGATGATCACTAGCGTTTTATCCGCAATGAGTAACATATTTAGCGTTAATGAAAGTATATTTGACATAGAAAGGCATACACCCAGTAGTACGCATAGCGTGCCCTATCCTGTAAATGAATGAGAAAAAAAAAGTCAGAAAAAAATCTTGGAACCAGGCGGGAGTTGAAACTGCAATCTACTGCTTACCGGGCAGCGACTTAACCACGCAAGCTATTTTTAGTGCACGGATCAAGACACAACCACATTGAAAAAAAATAACAAAGAGTCTCATTTAATCTGACTCATTAAAATTTATGTGTAGTCCGGCTAAGATTTTTCCTAGATTTCTCTGGTGCTTGGCTGTACAATCTTATCTCTTTCCCTCATTTCATGTAATTCACTTTCTAAGCTTGCTATCCCGTTTCTTGGTGAGGCCAATTTATGAAAGAAGGGCAGAATTCTTTTTTGAAAAATCCTCATAAACTTGGGGCCTGAAAGGACAAAGCTGGTAAAAGAGAGATGTAATGATTGACATTTGAATCTTACCAACTTCATTGGTCAACTTGGTGATGTGGTGCGCCTTCCTCACCAGGTCTTCGTATTGCTCCTGTGAGACAGAATAGAGGGATAGGAGTGAAAATATTAATGACAATTTAAACATGACATTAGAATAATTGATCAATTATCAGGTTAATAAAAAAAAAGTCTACACAGATTGAAAAGATTGAAAAATGGATAGACAGATAGATAGATGGATAGATAGATAGATAGATAGTTAGATAAATAGATAGATAGATAGATAGATAGATAGATAGATAGATAGATAGATAGAAAGATAGATAGATGGATGAATGGATGGTTAGATTAATATACAAATAAACAGATAGCTATATATAGATACATTGATAGACTGATAGGTGGATATAAATGGCTTAGTCCATGGGGTCAGGCCGACACAAAGTGTGATGTCCATGTCACGGTGGTATGAATTCCAAACCCCTTCATTATTTTTTCTATTTCTGAGCAATTGATAGAGCCAGCGGTCTTCAACATGGGAACATTTTTTTCTCTCTTACAGATTTACTATGACTAAATTTTTTAATGTACCTTTGTTACATGGACATAATGTAACATACATCTATACAAGCATGTAGATCTGTTGCAAGACGAGTCAAATGTATGCTGACTTTGCCATGAGGGCCTGTTAAAAAAACACCAGAACAATAGGTTTTGAATTATTGTAACTTATCATTAATGGTAACTACCATGGCAGCAGATACAATAATAAGAGCTCATCGATTGTTGCCATAGTAGTTACCATAATTGAAGACCTATATGCAACATGGTCCAGCAATTAACATTCTTCAATGGGTTAAGCTGGTGCATATAATCACATGCTGGCTCTAAATGTATTCAATATGACTAGTGGAATAACTGTGATCTTGATCACATTGTGCACAAGAAAAGAGCCATATACGTTCCAGTTAGCATCATGGATCATGGATGTAAAGGAAAGGACTTAATGTCTCACCTCCACTGGTCTGAGCTGGCCGGTGATCTTGGTCACAGACTCCTCTGCTGCAGCAAGTCTCGCTCTCTTCTCGTCAAGTTCCTTGGACAACTGCACAAAAGACATGACATCCCCTTTATCTTTGTCTACCCAATACCTATCTCACCGATATAATTCCATGGTGCTGTAACATAATGTAAAGCGTGTTGAGATGAAATGGTTTCATTAGGCAAAATGTACAGACTATTATTATTATTCAAGTGAATTTTACTTCGTCCCAAGCTGTCCTTGTTCATATTACACTCCTCCTAATCATGTTCTATTGAATTATCTGCCTAGTTTTTCTCATGTTTGCACTATAATTATATGGTTCATTCCTTTGTACCATCTTGTTCACCTCAACTATATCCCTCAAATCCTGTTATGGTACTATGTCCCTTCATATCACATATATCCCGATTCATTAGTGTGTGTTTTGTCTGTGTCTGTGATACTCTTACCAGCCAACCCCCATTTCCTCCTCCTTCCTCCCCCCCCCCCCCCCCCCCAAACCTCCCCTCCCTCTCTGTACTGTATGAATGTTTGTTTGTTTGGGCTGTCCCTCTCTCTCTCTCTCTCTCTCTCTCTCTCTCTCTCTCTCTCTCTCTCTCTCTCTCTCTCTCTCTCCCTCTCCCTCTCCCTCTCCTCCCTCCCTGCCCCTCTCCCTCTCTCTCTCTTTCTCTCTCTCTCTTTCTCTCTCTCTCTCCCCCTCCCTCCCTCCCTCCCTCCCTCCCTCCCTCCTTCCCTCCCTCCCTCCTTCCCTCCCTCCTTCCCTCCCTCCCCTCTCTCCCTCCCTCCCTCCTTCTCTCCCTCCCTCCCTCCCTCCTTCCTTCCTTCCCTCCCTCCCTTCCCTCCCTCCCCCCTCTCTCTCTCTCTCTCTCTCTCTCTCTCTCTCTCTCTCTCTCTGTCATCTTTTGATCATGCCCTGAGCCTTTTACCTGTTTTGCTTTCTCTCTCCATTCCTTGAGATGTCTGGTTTCAGCCAGGAACTCTCGTACCTGGGCACTCTTGGAAGGAAGCAAAAAAACTTGAAAAGTGAGATGAACCTTTGTAAGGTAAAAAAATAGATTTGATAAACAAATGGAACAAAATATTAGTACAAGAACTTCCCTCCCAATCATAGAACTGAAAAAAAATGGACTTTGAGCCGCATTGTGACTACAGTTCGACAAGATTTTAGACGGAACGTCCCAAATTGCCATGATTCCTTTAGTCTAGAGTCCGAGAACGCAATCAGTACACATTGCAGTTTTCCAATCCACACTGCCCGTGGTGATGCACACAGTCAGTGCATGGACTGGCATCACCACGCTGCTGTCTGCAATACTGTATATGAATGTAGACTATGGTCTCCATGAAACTGTATGTTTCAAATGTAAACATGGATTGTTTTTCCCTTTTCCTGAAAAGGTACATGAAGCTATGATTGTGAGACTGCATACATGTTAATATTGGGGTATCTTCATGACTTGGAAGAAATAACACCTCAACAAATTATGTATCTGTAACATACAGATACACTTTGTTTGGGTGTTGCAAAGTAAATAAAATGTTAAGAAGTTAATAAAAGGTTTGCATATCAAGTATGGCTGAAATATGTAGGGGGGAGATTAACTCTCTCATCACCCTTGGCATGAAAATGTGAAGTTAGCCAATGGGATTTTCAAAGCCTGATAATGAAAGGGTTAAACAAATGCTCATAAAAAACATAAAAGTGTAAATTTGCGTGAGGTTCAAACCTTCACTAAAATGTTTCTTTCATGTTGCTGATTTTAATGAATGTAACCTAATTTCAGGGTGAACTATCCCTATGATAATAATAGTAATTGCATTTATTAGGTGCTGTATACTGGCGTTTCTAAGCATGCTGGTTTCTGTTCAAATAAAAACACTGTACTATATATTTGTATTATGCATATGGACCTGTCTACAGTTGTAACATGTGCATAAATCTCTTAAAATGGGTTTTTATGGAGGATATCAAATGACTGGATAGATGTGGTATTCTGAATATATGGTAGGAGTTTGTTCCAAAGTGAGGGGCAGTGGATGAGAAGGCTCGATCACCATAACGGGTTTTCGTGCGTGGGCCATGAACGACATCACTGGAGAGAGGAAGACGAACAGAGAGGTCTAGCAGAAAAGAAGGAGCGAAGGGATACTAGGTCTTCCCGATATTTGGAGGCAAGATAATGTGCAATTTTGTATGTGAGAAGATGAATCTTGAAATTAATGTGAAGATGAACCGGAAGCCAATAAAGTGAGCGGAGAATAGGGGAGATATGATGATATATGATCAATACCTGCTCTGTCCTCAGCTTTCTGATGGTCTCCAGAGCCTTGATGTATCTGTGTATGGAAGGTGAGGAAGAGAGAACATCTGTGATTGTTGTAGCTTGATATATAACAAGTATTGTTGCCAAACGTATTTAATCAGTCTTTTATCGAGCCCACGGATTTGAGGGCTGGCTTCTCACCACTCAAATACAACTGTTTTAATCTTTCTATGCCATGTACCTCTTGATGTATGTATTTCAATGTTGATGTTTAAAGTGCTGAAATAAATTAAATTAAACTTATATAATAGAGCAAACAATTTCCACAACACATTCTTTTTGTATCATTAACTTCACAGTACACTACTGACCTAAATTATGTAATTTTCCTTTCGAAGCTATTAACTCTTAACATGCTACATGTGACCTTTTTCACACTTAATACACATAATCACATAGAGCAGCAGGCTATTTCTGCCCTACTCTGACAAAAGGAAGAGACTTTTCTTGTAAATGAGCAAAATGTATCTGTCACTTGCATTGACATCAGTGCAACACTACATCATGTTAGATTGAATATCTCGCAGCAAGATGAATATTTCTTGTCCAGATTTTGGCCGTATGTAGGGAATGCTGGGTACAATCTAAGAATACCAATAACCCAGATTTGAGTGATTTTTCACTTGCTTCCTTTTGTCAGAGCAGGGCAGATTTGATATACAAAGGGTTAAGTTAGACAAGTATCATTTCCCCTTGGGACAAAAGCAGCCTGGTACCACATTCCATTATCATTCCAAATAGGCCAATTTGCGTTTATTTTATATTTATTTTGATTTTTTATTGCTGTTCTGAAAGTTTTGTGGTGTGTATTACATGAGCAAAAATCCATCAAGGACACAAAAAATAATTAACTCAGACTGTGTTGTCTGCATGCACTCTAAATTATTGTGGCACACACTCCTTTACCGGAAAGAAAGAGTTAAATGAGAAGGCAATGTGAGCATGATAAGTCAGTGGACATGTGGCTGTCAACTGTAAACTGAAACCTGAAAACTGTGAATTGAATCATCAAAGTACGAGTTGCACGGTAAGGAAAGTACGTCCACATCCTGAATGCATCAAAACTCTTTCGTTACTTAATGACTGTTTTTATTACACCTCAAATCCAACATCACACAACCACAAACCATGGCAAGTTTTTAAGCATGACAAAAAAAACATCAAAACCTATTTGCACTTTCACAACTGACACACTAAATATCAATACCGGTAATAAATAACCACCAAACAATTGCAACATACTTTGATATTACAGGTTCGGTGTTTTCCCTTGAATGCAGAATTTGGTTTGGTCAAAATTAAAACCAGACAAAAGGACGGAAATGCTGTTCATGGAAGAGACATGTGAACATGGTAATGAACAAGGAAGTGATCACATTGATTGCATTACCCTACATACTGCACATATTTGCAATTTATACATTCATTTAATGATATAGTAGACTCCACCGAATCATTAAGCGGAAGCCTTTAAACATGGCCCGTCCCTTTTACAAACATCTGCAAATTTCATGAAAGTTTGCACATATTTAGCAAATATCTTTGGGATACCAACTGTGAAATTTTAAGGTCAGAGGTACTATAACTCCCATAGAATAAATGAAAATCTAACTAGTTTTCACTGAGATTTGATTGCAGACCGTTGACACAATTTGAAATTACGACTATTTTAGTGGTATGAAAAAAGAAAGCTCGGTCAATTATCGAAGATCATCTCCTCAAAACCGAATATTACACTTTGTTGAGTCCAGGGAAAGGTTATATAGCCACTCTCTCTCCTAAATGATGACAAAGTCAGGAAACTTTCAGAATTAGGTCTGCAAAAGGGACGGACTACCTTTAACATAATCCTAAATATTCAATATGCAAAAAACATGTGCATCGTCTCTCTCTCTCTCTCTCTCTCTCTCTCTCTCTCTTTCTCTCTCTCTCTCTCTCTCTCTCTCACGCGTTATCTCTGTCTCTCTTTCTCCCTCTCTACCTCTATATAAATATTTTTTTATCTCTTCCACTATCTCTTTCTATCTCTCTGAGTAAAGAATCTGCCCCTCTCAACAGAATTAGTTATTTCTTATTTTCACACATTGAGACTAGTCTTGGAGCACCAGGGATATTAATGGATGCATGCATTGCTCAAAAACATGTGATGCGGAATCATTAGTTAGTCATGGCTCTTATGACTTCAACACTCTGACTTTAGAACTGGGGATATTTCAGAAATGAGAAAAAATTAACAGAATAATTCATACAAAACTAAAAACGTACATTTTGTTGTAAAGTCATCATTAAAACATGATCTTGGCACACAGAGTTAAGCACCAGTTGTTTTACATAAAGAGAATGGAACAATGGAATATGATAGCTTCTACAAATACATTTTTACACAGAAGTTCTACTGTGTTGACTGCTTTATCACAAAGCAAATATGACGAGCATACAACAGACTATGTGGGCTATATTTCTGAGAACTTTGGGAAAACCCAATTGCGCTCTCAGAGTGAGTATCATGTGATCTTGTTAGATCTTATATCATGTGATCATAATTGTAGGAATACTGCATAAAACAATTTTGGAGTGGGATAGCCATGTACGGTTGAGGCCAGAAGTTTACATACATACACCCAGGAAATTCAAAGAAAAGTTGACACTTGCCAAACATCATAAAATTTACTATATCTTATAAAATATTTGTGCTATCGTGACAAATTTGATATCAAATAAATGAGTATGTCATGCCCCTTCATCACATTGCTTTGTCATCAGGAGCTGAAAAATATTTAGATGTCATTTTTTCCCAAAAAATCTTCATATATTAGACAAATTAATAATAAAAAAGTT
Source organism: Arbacia lixula (assembly GCA_963669155.1). Classification (NCBI taxonomy): domain Eukaryota; kingdom Metazoa; phylum Echinodermata; class Echinoidea; order Arbacioida; family Arbaciidae; genus Arbacia; species Arbacia lixula. The sequence continues at coordinate 6,490,034 of OZ022582.1, read as the reverse complement.
GACAAAAACATTTCACATTTGTGCTAGTTTCTTCTAAACACAAACATTTCAGATTACACTTTTTTGTTCAGTGGTGACATATCATGATATAAAATGTAATATAAATCATAGATTTGGCATTTATATATTTCTATGAAACAACATTTGAAAGTATAATAACAAATAATACAATAGCAAATACATTTGTCACGAATATTACTTATTTTTCTTCAAAGAAAATTCCACCTCAAATATAATCCCAATGGCATCCCAACCATGTAAAAGAGCGTATTTATTTCATTTAATACCAAATTCGTCATAGTAGTATTCATATTTTTAAAGATATAGTAAATTTTACAATATTTGGCAAGCGAACAAATTTCACTAAATTCCATGTGTGTAATATGTACACTTTTGGCCTCAACTGTACATGTTCCTGATAAGCAGATACAATAAAAAGATACAGAGTTCTTTATCAGTGCAATAGTATCCCTGTACCTATTGTAAAACATCGTTAAGAAGGACAAGTTTTACTGCATATAAAGTCAATGTATGCAACTTAAACATGGGTATTGTGCAAGATTTTACAATGTAGTAATAAGCTTTTAATGTTGATTGTGCATTAAAGGGTTACTAAATTAGAAAAATAAGTTCCCACTAATCTATGCAAAATTATCCACTAAAAAACAAATTTCACATTTGTTTGCCGCAATAAAGTCTCATTTTGATGAAAATTTGAAAAAAATGCACGCCTCCAGTGACATCAGAGAAGTCAAAATGCCATAGATTGTACAGAAGTCAACAATAGACCATTTTCGTAATGTATTCACAACTTTCCCCCTAACTGCGTAGTAATGCATTATTGCATTCACCTGTATCTTTTCATTCAGATTCAGTGGATGGCATGCACTTTGAATCTATTATTTTTTGCTACTTGGACAAATCTCGGACAAGCTTTGGGGTTCCCATTGGTAACGTATTGTTTGAACGGCGTGAATAAACTACGTTATTCACGCTGTTGGCATTTATGGCATCTTGGCTTCTCATACGTCAATGGAGAAGTGCGTTTTTTCAAATTTTCGTCAAAATGAGACTTTAATGCGGCAAACGAATGTGAAAGTCATTTTTAGTGGATAATTTTACATAGATTAGTGGGAACTTATTTTTCTAATTTAGTAACCCTTTAAGCTGTCTAAACAAGTCCCAATATTTGAACCCTATCCGCCTTCGGGCTGCGATGTTTGATTTTAATAAAAATTCACCTTTCAATTCAATTCGATTCAAATCCTGGTAGATCTTGCATGAAGGACTATCAGCAGGATTGATTATACATGAGGTGAAAGATGCGCAGTATCAAGGAAGGCAAAGAATGACCCGTCTTAAAGAGAATTGCAGTATGGAGTGGAAAATCAACCTTAGAACTCATGAAATATGCACAGAACAGAGATGATTGAATAGGATTCAATTCAATTCTTTATTCATTTAACAAACAAGAATAAACAACTTTCAAGTACAATGAGTATACGGAATCACCAGAAAGCCGATGGCGTGTGATGTGAATAGAGTAAATTGAGGCGTAATAAAAACAGTCATAGGAAATAACGAAAGAATTTGGATGTATTCAGGATGTGGATGTACTTTCCTTGTAAACCGTGCAACTCGTACTTTGATGGTTAAATTCACAGATACTTTTAACTGTTTGTATGCTACATGAGACTTTACTCACAAATAATACACACAGAGTATTAGCCTCATCAAACGAAACTACATTTCCATTTGAGATTTACCTCTGATGTAAGAGAGCTAAATCTCTGCACATTGGTACCCTTTAAGTACATATGTCCTACACTATAGTCAAACAATCATCAAATCAAAATACTTCAAGCTATAACTTTTCAGTTTCGGTTCAGATTGAATGGGTAAAAGAATATGTTTTAGTGAATTATTATGTCTGTCATTTTTTTCTCTCCTCTGGTTTGCTTTTCCCATCCAATGAATACAGAATGATTTATATCGAAATTGCTAAGGCTGATATTTTGAGCACACTATCACAATCATGGAAGTTTTCAGTTCAAGCTTTATCCGTTTCCATTTCAAAAAGAAATCATCATGCTCAAGTGCATAATCATGAGGTACCATCCTAGCTTGGGGTTGATGGATATAGAGTACCTCCAAGTGTGTTCTTATATCCACTTTTATGCAGGTTTATGGTTTTAAATAACATCAATCACTTAAGTGAGAATTTTACTGGTCCAACAGTGTATCTAGCGGGCTAGTGTAGGACACTCCCAATGAGTTTTACCATGATCACTGCTGTTTGCTCTACCCACATAGTTATGAATTACCAGTTGTCATGACGAGATGCCCATTTGATGTCACACTTTGATACTCTATGTACCCCCCACCCCCTTCTATCTTCAGTTCTTGTTCTGACTGCGTAACCAAGGCAACAATGACCTGTCCACTGTTTATAACTTTATATACTGCTTGAGACAGAGCAGAGGATTGTGGGAATGGTCCCAAAGGTTTACCTTGTTGCTGCGAAGATCTCATCAAACTTGCTCTTCAGAGTCTTCCCGTCACTGAGAGGCCTACCAAAATACACACAAATGCGAAAAAACATACATACACCCGTATTCTGAACAGAGGTTTAGCGTAAACAGTGTACTAAACCTGGACTATGTGGTATGATGCCAAATAAATCAATACAAAACATTATTATTGATTCAATATAATTGATTTGGTCCTTAGAATCACTATGGTATATTGAATTTGTCCACATAATAATTACAGCGAATAATTGAAATCACCCACAGTTGTGATTCTGTGATGAGAATCAATGATTTATGACAGCATCAGATGATTTATATATACGCATTGGTATGTACAGATAATGTATATAGATACCAGGTAGATAGAAAGATAAATATAGCTACATTAGTAGATGGATAGTGTTTTCTACCATTAAGAGGATGCCCTCTGGTCTATTCATCTATCTTTAATTCTATCTATCCTTCATTTCAATATATCTATATTTCGATCTCTCTTTCTCTTTCTCTCAACCTGTACATATATGTATGATTGTAAACACAAACAAATTAATAAACAATGGAGAAAAAAAGTATTTTAATACATGTGTTTCAGTCATAGACCTTTATCAAGATAACGGTCTTGACCATAATATCGAAGTAGTTTCTTCTCTAGCATCTTTATTAATTTGTTTGTGTTTACAATTACATTTTCAGCGCCATCGCAACCTCATATATTATTTTTTTATATAAGTATGTATAGCCACCACTCTCCATTCACGCGTAACCCCTCGTTTCTCACCAGTTCGCATCCTCTTGATGGCAGAAGATGACATTGCTGAGGACAGGTTTAGACACGCCCAGGCTCTCCACCATCTACACAAAGATGAAAAAAGGGGAAGCACTCGTTATTCCGAAGGTTCGTTATTCCGAATGTTAAGCAACAAATGCTCTGATTAGCGAACCCTTTTTCCTTTTCGGACTGACGAGCATAAAGGTATAAGCAATTTATGCGTTTCGGAATTACGAACATTCAGAATATCGAACTGTAACCTAAACTAGAGCAATTCGACTGCCACGCAGTCGATAAATATGCCTCCGCCTCTTTGCTATTCTCAGAAAATGTGTATGTTTGGTGGGCAATGTACCATTGCTCCTATGTGAAATGAAAATATCACATTATGTTTTTCCAAGTTTAGCCTTTTTACCTCTTACTTCTTTGCCTTCCAATCTAACCAGTCTGTCTAAATCCATCCTTGTATCAAGTTTGTTTAAAATTAGCCAATTTTGGGGTGAAGTTCATTGACCTTTGACCTTTCAGGAATTCTACCCAAACTTCACCAGTCTACCTCCATGAAGTAATACATCTCTGTGCTATGTTTGGTTTAAATTGGATCATTAGTATTGGATTCAATGTGAAAAATATCTATTTGGGGGCCATTTTTAGCCAATTCTGGCAAAGTTCATTGACCTTTGATCTCTGACCTTTGAGAAATTTCACCAAAAATGTCATGCAGTCTACCCCCAAGTAGTGATCCATCTTTGCACCATGTTTGGTTGGTATTGCATCATTGGATTTTGATACATTTTTAAAATTATCCCTTTGGGGGCAATTCTTAGCTAATTTTTGACAAAGTTCATTGACCTTTGACCTTTGAACTCTCAGGAATTTTACCCACACTTTCACCAGTCTACCTCCATGAAGTGATGCATCTCTGTACCATGTTTGCTTAGAATTGCGCCATTGGATTTGGATTTGGTTTCATTGTGAAAAATATCAATTTTTGCAAAGTTCATTGACCTTTGACCTCTGACCTTCCAGCAATTTCACCAACAATGTCACCAGTCTAACCCCAAGAAGTGATCCATCGTTTCACTATGTTTCGCTGGAATTGAACCATTGGATTTGGATTTATTGTGAAAAATTTAAAGTTTGGGGCAATTTCTAGCCAATTTTGGCAAAGTTCATTGACCTTTGACCTTTGAACTTTCAGGAATTTACCAAAAATGTCACCAGTCTATTCCCAAGTAGTCATCTATCTTTGTACCATGTTTAATGAGAATTGCATCCTTGGATTTGGATTTATTGTGAAAAAGGTCAATTTTTGGCAAATTTTCACAAATTTCATTGACCTTTGACCTCTGACCTTTCAGGAATTTTACCAAAAATGTTACCAGTCTATCCCCAAGTAGTGATCCATCTTTGTACCATGTTTAATGAGAATTGCATCCTTGGATTTGGATTTATTGTGAAAAAGGTCAATTTTGGGCAATTTTTACAGAGTTCATTGACCTTTGACCTTTGACCTCAATCAGATTTGACCCCAATTTTACACACTTCATTAGTTTCATGCAATACATACATGTACCAAGTTTGAAGCAAATCTGCTTAACGGTTCTCAAGATATTGCCAAAACGGATTCGGGACGGACGGACGGACGGACGGACAACCCGAAAACATAATGCCTCCGGCCACTTCGTGGCGGAGGCATAAAAAGCACCCACACATGTCTCACCTTCTAATTAACCCCCTCAGTACTGTAGTCGATGCATGAAATGTGTTATAAGTCAAGCGGCTCTTCCTGGCTTAGTAATAAATTAACCTGCTTCTAGTATTATATGCTAGTATAGTATAGATGTAGCAGTTTGTTACAACCTAAGATTGCCTGCAGTAAAATCATGGCAAGCGAAATACAGCTCATTTGAGTGTTGCAAAAGACCTTTCAAAAATTCCTTCAGGTTTCATCAAATTTGAAATATTTGTTATGTCACAGCAAACAAGTTCTTTTTAGAAGAGAAAAATATAATGGATTTTGTCATCAGAATCAGTACCATATATTAGGTTAATCCACATAATAAATACAGCAAATAATTGAAATCACTGTGATGAAAATCAATGACTTTGTGACAGCATCAGATGATCTACTTTGCGCCCCATAAAGTAAGTCTACGTTTAGAATACAGGCTAAGTTAAACCCCTCACTGTGAATGTGGGCCAATATTTGTCAAAACAAATACCAGTTCTCATGGAAATATGTTCTTATTCATACCTCTCTGTCAATTTCTGCACATCGTGAGCTGATGCTGTGTTTCTGGTCAAGAAAAAGAAAAGAATGCGGCTTATCTTTGTAAACATACATTAGTCTTCAAATTGAAATTTACATCACAAACTACTAAATGGTAACAAATAAACAACAAATATCAATGGCATATTCATGAAAAATGTGTCATATATCAAATATGGTTGAGATGCAAAATTTCAATGCCAAGAAATTAAAAAAAAGTGATCGCTCCCATTTTATGTATGCATATCCAGAGCTACCAACATTGAAATTCACCAATCAGGAAAATTTGGGGGAGATATCATCAGAAATCAAGAAGATGTGTATCAAATGCATATAGCCTAATGACAATAATCTATCAATAATCAGGGAGATTGGGTGATGTGATGTAATCTCATGCAGTAATATTGGCCTATTTTCAGGGAGTCTCCTGCGAAATCAGGGACTTGGCAGCTCGGATATCATACATGTATGAAAGGATTTGCAAGTGTACATATTATATGTTTCAACATCTTTTAAGATTAAGTGTAAATATTGGTCATACAACGAAACCAAAGCACTGCTGGTTTGTATGGAACCTCTTCATAAAGTTGTACAGCAAGAACAACTTATTGGGCCAATCAAGGTTGTTACATCTCTACCCACAAACCATAAATTATTGTTTATTCATTAAAAGAATGTTGCATCATTGTTCGCAATGCAAACAACTTTCCACTTTTTATCTCCTCTATGATATACAAGATGGGCATAGTTCCTTCTCCAGAAAATTCCTGGATCTAAAACACAATAATTTTATTGACAAAGTGTCAAAGAAATAAGCGAACCTCTCCAAGATTATCGACTCGCAAAATGGTTCCTTCCAGGGACTTGAACTCGATTCTCTTCAGCTGCAAAATCAGATCAAGAAATAGAAACAATCACTTCATCTGAATTTCACTGTAAATTTATTGAGTTGCATTTGTCATAAACATTATTTTGGATGTGTTGGTGGTGATTGCAAATAATCATGCAGGGAATTAACATGATACTGAGAATAAGAATGCATGCTTGTTCCATTGTTCCAGAGGTTAAATGTCAACCACTATCTCATCTTTATATGACTTATAAATAATGTATGTTCAATGGCAAACAAATAAATGTGAGCAATCTTGTTTCATGGAAAAACTAAACGAGGCAATGTATAGAGCCCTTTTTATTTGTTTGAAATTTTGAACAATGCTGTTATTTTCTATGACATTAATTTACATTACATTACATCATATTACATTGTTCATTTGTTATTCATCAATATCAAATAACTAGTGGGATTATCAAACAGACAAATTACTTTTCATGTAAAACATAATACATGTATTGACCTTAAAGAAATAACTGTCCTCACAAAAGGACATTCAGTAAAGAATGCAGGCTTTGGAAAGCTAAAAAACAAAAGTAAAACTACTTTTGCATCGTAAATGGGTTGCATACCAAAAACTAACACACATACACCTTCAGTTGGCATGTGAATACATCTCTTAGCTTTGTAACTTGCACAACACCACCATGGGTATTTTATTAAACAAAATTAATTCAACCTACTTCAGAACAAGTCATTAAATGAAGCAGAACATGTACAGCATCAATTGTAAATAACAGTTTGATTTTTTTAGTCCTTCACTTCATTTGTTGACATTACACTACCTATCAGCACTGTGTGTACTAAACTATAGTTATATGTGTAAAATACCAAAAATGAGATCAAATGATGAATGAGGCCTACGTACCTTCTGAGTAGCGACCAGATTTCTTGTCACCACAACATCCTTCCCGGCCTTATCCTTGAAGCGAAGCTTGACCTGGGCCTTCACCTCTGTTTCATGCGCGACCTGAAGGTCACATTACCATGGTAAACATGAACCTCCACACACTATGTTTAATATATGTCTATTGCTCTGCAAGTCATTCACTACTCAATACGATAAAGGGACAAAGGGGGGGGGGGGACCCAACAAGGCAACTGTAATGCACATCTTTGGCAAAGAAGCCCAGTGCATTTCCTGAATCCCATGTTCTTTTATACGCAGATCCAGTGGGGTGTCATTGTTACTGGCACAGAAAGGTTCAATATCAAATCGAAAGCTAGGCGTTCCCACTGCCGATTAGATCAACTGTGTAAATTAACCCCCATCGCACAAAATCCATTATCAAGCTCAACCGAGCCAAATTCTTTTTTACTTATTAAAAAAAATGTTGGTAGGTAACTGGAGCCATGCCCAGCAGTGTGGACCACTCCAGCCGAGCAAGCCAGACCAGTTTCTGATCCCTTGATTGACTTGCTCTGACTGGCAGTGGGAACCGAGCATAACAGTGACGCAATGCAAATGCACCAAGGCAATTGTTCTTTGAGGTTCAGCTTCCTTTTCAAATGCAACGTTAAGTATCGGCTTTCCATTGCGAAGGCATATTGGGATATATCGATACCCCTCCATTTTTCTACATCAAATTATATGACAAAAGTTGACAAGATCTGTATAATTATGGTAAATCCATTGAGCTGATCGAATCACTGATTATGGTGCTCAATAAAACATTGTTTACAATTAATGGTGTACAGCGTACCTGTGGGACGAAACAGCTAAAATTTCAAATGAGTTTTCCAGGCCTCTCATTATTTTACAAATGTTAAAGGCATATTGCATGGAACAAAAGGTTCCAGAGATACATCATACTTTCTCTTACAGCAAAACCAATGTGTCATCCATAGTAACAGTGAACGTGTAATTTTTTGTTGAAAAATGGGTTTTCATAATCAATCTGCATTTCATATTTCTGTAGAATAGCCATGACATCATTCTTCGATATATTACATGACAGCTTGATATACAGTTGTAATATTCAGTAATGATGCCTGTAATTTTCACCACTTCTACAGACTACCAATCACCTTTACGCTTGATCTACCCCATAACTGTACAATACTATAGGCCTGTGTGTTGACCCAATATTTAAATAACCCAAAGTGAACACTACCTTCGGGTCGTGAATGAAGGCAGCTCCTTTGCTTCCAGGAGGGAAATCCCCTGAACAGATATACTTCAGGCACTCTATGATGGTCTGTGGAAATCAAAAACAGAAACATGATTGGAACAAATACCCACACATCTTGTCTTCCACATACATTTTTTTGTGTTGTGTGAGGTGTACGGTTATCAAGCGAAGCTCATGACCCAAATTGGTCAAAGGATTATTGACAATAAGATATTCGGATATCTGTGATATTGCAATGTTAATTTAATCAAGTCATGATAGGGTCATAATTACAAAGTCTCTATTTCGTAGTTCAAGTCCAACTCCAAGTCCAATTCCAACTAGGCAAAACTTGCCAAAATATGTCAATGTGCACATTTACAGCAATGGCATACATTTCAATTGGCAAGTAACTGAATTAAAAACTATTGGTGATCAGGAATGGTGATTTTATTTCATGCTTGGTGTCCTATTTAGCAAAAGAAAGGGTCCCCACTCGTGCGTAAAGTTGTTCTCAGCTTACGAACAGCTTGGTAACCGCCCCCCCCCCCCCCCCCCCCCCCCCCCGGGTTCAGGAAGCCCCAAATCTATATGTGAGCAATGGATTATTAATGGGTTAACAACTTACCGTTTTACCTGCACCATTCTGACCAACGATGAGCGTCAGGGGGTGAAAGAACTGAATCACTTGTCGATCCCCATCATCTTGGCCGAAACTACGTATCCCCTGGATACTCAACTTCTCAACGGACGACATCGCACTACTCTTTGGAATGGAATCTTACTGTGGGACTAACAGATAAGTTCAAAAACAGATTGAAACTAGAAATGCTCGGCGGGTCACACAGCCGAGCACATGTACCCCTCCAAACCCACCCCATCATCCATCATCGCAATATACCCCCATCAAAAACAATAGGTGACTTCGCTTTACCATGATACACCTTCACACCAAATTTGAAGATGATCTGAAAAGAATTGCAGCCAGTAGACTTCTCGCAAGAAAATGTACCATTTTGTGTAGAAGACGGACTAAGCGAGGGCGCCACCACCAAAAACAGTGGGCGTCTTTGCTTTACCATAATACATACCAAATTTGAAGATGATCCAAAAAGAACTGCAGCCAGTAGAGCACTCACAAGAAAATCACTACGGCGGCGACAGACGCAAAAGCGGATGTAACTGTAATGCAACAGGGCCCATATTTGAAAATCTACCAACAGCAGGTGCTAGATCATGGGGTAGCTTAAAGGGATAGTTTACCCTGAAGTCAAGTTGATTTCAATAAATGCAGACACATGAAAGCAACATAAAATAAAAGGTTTGATGAAAATCCATCAAAAGATAAGAAAGTTATGGAAATTTTGTGACGTCACATACGAGGTGCTCTCCGGTTTAAATGTACTGTACATGTACAACTTTTTTTTGAAAATCTCCATTTTCTCCAACAGATACTAATTTTACACCAATTATACCAATTCCAATTTACACAAAAAGGCCGCCCCACGAGGCCAGCCATGGGCCAGCCTTTTGGTGTAAATCTGGTCGTAGAGAGGACAGGAGGTTGAAGTTTGGCGCCTCGGTGCCTCCTGATAGTAATACTTTTCCTAGGCTTTATATAGCCGGCGACTAGCTTAGAAAGCCAAATTTGATTATCTTTTTATCAAATCAAAGAGAATGCTCCCATAAGTGTCACAAAGAAATTTGCTTTAGTTTAGTTTAGATTGTATTCAATTAGATCTAATTTCTTTCATAGATGAATGTGTGTATAAAAATGTGTTTCTACACTTTCTAAACTAAGGATGCATCAACTGCACACAAGTAAAATTATATGCATGTAATCTTTTGAGGAAATAAAAAAAAAGTGGGAAACCAAAATGCATTAGCACCCAAAATGGGAGAGCACCTTGCACGTGACATCACTTTTTTCATCTTTGACAGATTTTCATCATACTTTCACTAACATGACTCTTTCACGTTAATGCCGTAAAACCAACTTTATTCATTGTGTGCTCATGTTTACATGTCATTAGCATGATTAGTTTCTCAGGCTAGGCCAGGCAAACACTATATCAAGGTAGGAATAGGATCATGCTTAAAGTAACTGTCACTAGCAACACTACAGTTGTTGGTTCGGTTGTAACGTTACCTGTCATTGCCTGTCCTTGCACCTTGCTTTACTTGTGCGTTCAGCGGGTGCCCATTCCAAGCGCCAAGTGTTGCTGCTCGTTTACTGGTGGTGTGTATCTGTACCGCGACCGGTAAAATTTAAAAAAAAAAGGGGGGGTACATTTAGTCCAGGACAAAGGTTAACTGTCACGAGATTACACACTCGTAGACAATTTACGGTACCGGTGAATATATGTCACTTGGTTCTAAGCGTGAATGGGTTAATGAAATGACAGCGTTATTCTAATGCAATGCATGCTGTACAACATGTACCGCAATTCACCAACACAGCAAAATGCTATATAATCGGTTGGTCGTGTTGCACACATGAGATTTGCAACGCGCGCGAATCCCCGGATTGGACGCGGTCAGCTCGCCGTGAACATGGTACGGAATGGGGGAATCCCCAAATCACGCGGCAGTCGAAGAGATCGAGAACTCTGCATTCCTGCCTTCATCTTGTTCAATGCAACTCAGGATGTATGTTTATTAGCTTAATACACCCCTGGGATAACTTTAATATAACGCTAATTCATGTAGGTTGATATAGATGAATTAGTTTATTATTTAAAAAAAAAAAAAAGTCAAGCAGCACCCGAAAATTAAAAAGGTTCATTTCAGCTGGTCTCACCAAGGATGTATGAAGCGAGAGCGGGGCAAAATATACGGAAATAAAATTTCAAACTTCTGTGTAATAGCCCAACGAGTAGTCCCATCATCAAATGGACATCGTGCAATGTACCTATGCGGTATACACTCATTATGGCATAAATAAAGGCAAGCAGTGATAATTCTTTGTTAAGTTATCTTAAAAAAAAAAGTACTGCCATAGATATTCGCTATTAATTCCCCGACCGAAAGTGGGGAAGTACGGACATGTGGTGAGTTAATGTTAAGCTACCCCTCCGAACGCTTAAGCAATCAAAGCAGACACTAACTATTCCGTACATCGTTCTCTTATCTTGACTTCAGTGAAGTTTGTTATAGTCCACACCCATGCATTGAGAGGCGTAGTAATTATGTACAATATAGGTTTATTGTTTGATGTGGATATTACAGTTGTGAAACGTCACTCGATCCACATGTGCAAGTTTAAGCTAAGCCTCGTGTAATTTCATTCGTTAATGAGAATATATCAGACTGATCTGAATGAACTAACATATTAAATAAGCTTAGATTTATTTTACTTAAACCAAACACAAGCCATTTGAAAACAAATAATACAAAACGCAAGGTCTGTGGAACACGCTTTATTCTTTATTTGAAAGTCAACAGTACTTACCAATCTTTCAGACAGTAAGTTAATGAATTACCGTTTGAGTCATTGTGCTTGAATGAGAAGAGCAGTAAAGCTCAATTTTACATTTTGAGAGAAATATGAAAATAATCAACACATATGGATTTTTAAAGGAAAATTAGATGGCAAGTCAAAAACACCTTACCCTGCACGTATATGAAATCCATGTTTCAATTCGTTATTCAGTCTTTTATTTTAGGTGCATGCAGGTTCTGTAAAATACGACACGTGCAATCATTATCATAACGGGCGTTTGGTGACAATGATATATTCACCTAGTTCCTCGTTGAGAGTAATGCCGGACAACATGGGGCAATAACCATAGAGTTAAATAAGTACTAACTCTATGGCAATAACGTACACCCGTCCCGCGCTATTTCCCCCTCGTCGACCTTTGACCCGTGATACGTTTATACAGCCTAGACAACTGCAGTTATGGGTGAAACAATTTTTTAATGGATCACACTGAATTAAACTTTGTCGCAAAAATTACTGTAAATCTAACCCCCTAATAGCAATAAATCGATGAACTGAAATCTATAAGCACGTTTTGGGGGGTATTTTGTCCAATAACTGATCATTAAATGACGGAAATAAAGACAATTTCTGATACTTGCAGAGCATCGTGTAGATCATCTCTACTTTACATCTTTACCTTACTACTTTAAATCATACTGTAGTAAAAAATAAACATCTAATACAATCTTGATTACCTCACAACACGATGCAGAAACATATTGAAAGGTTAACAGTTTCCATGCTGGGGCTAATTTAATATGTGGGCCCGAAATGGGCCGTTCTGCATTTCGGCCTCATCATCCCAGTACTATGAGGATTCTTATAGAGCTAGGGAAGTATTATGAAAATGGATGTAATTTTGGACTAATACGTCCCATGCATAATCATAATTGTGTTTGACCAATAAATCGGTTCAGGGTTTTTTCCTGTCTTTCTTTTCTTTGCTAGGGCTCAACTTTATATGAGTGAACAAATTGAGGAAAGTGACATTAAACTTTGTAATGTGTAATTTATTCCAGTCCGATTTGTTACTTTTGGTTGCCGCTCCCCCTCCTCCCCGGTTATTTGTCGAATTTTTGGCTTCCTGCATGGTGTCATTGGGACATTGGATTTTTGGTAGACAGTTCCTGTTTTAACTTCCTGTTTCCCGTTACTCAAGCAAACACTCCCCTTTGGTGCTTTTGTTCTATAATTCACACACACACACACACTCATGCTATATGCATTGCATTTTTATTTGCACGTAGCCAACCATATAGAGGTAAATGGCAAAGATCGTGTCGTTGTTTTGCATTAATTTGTTTGATAATCGAAGAAAAATATTTCCTAACATAATAAATATTACTGTAGGCCTTGGCCTATTTACAGCAATACTTTATTTCATTGCTCCCATTCACCTCTAAATACTGCAGTGTCGACGGTTCATTTTCGTTGATTTATCTCGTCTTTTAAACTATATGCATACGTGCTATACAAGCGTGGGCTTACACTCATTACTTATGATATCATTTCAATTGTTCAGTATAAATTACAAATTATACTTCGTTGGGCCAATCACATTCTCCCTCCTTCCTATCTATCTTTCTTACTCCCTGTATGCTCCATTTATCTTATTATCTCTCCACCCCCCCCCCTCTCTCTCTCTCTCTCTCTCTCTCTCTCTGTTTCTCTCTCTCTCTCTTTTTTTTTCTCTCTCTCTCTGTTTCTCTCTCTCTCCCTCTGTCTCTCCCTCTGTTTCTTTCACTCTCTCTCTCTCTCTGTCTGTCTGTCTGTCTGCTTGTCTCTCTCTCTCGCTCTCTCTCCTTCTCTCTCCCTCTTTCTCTGTTTCTCTCACTCTCACTCTCACTCTCTCTCTCTCTTAATAGCTACATGTACCCTCATTGATAATGAAGACAATAAAATTAATACAAATTACAGAGCTTTAAGTTCGTATAAACAGCATAATCATCATTTTTTTACATGAAATCAACTCAATCTGTACAATCATGACAATAAATACGATAATAATATTTTTATACTAATTTTTATGTTCCAATTATCATTGCAGCGACTGGTGTTGTTCTTATGTGAAGTATAAATCCATGTATATAAGACATTAAACAAGATTGAATAATTCAATCAGTAATTCAATAATGAGACCGTTACACGAAGAGGAATGAGTCTCAGAGGAAATTATGTGACCAAATTAATCCCAAACTATATTAACAATAATTGTGCATGTTAACAATTATGTACATGAAATTACTGCGAAAATATAATAGCGAAAAGATATGAAGCCAAACATGTTTCATAACAAGCGCGTTTTGACAAAATCATTGGAAGCAAAACCTAATTTGTGATATCAAATCATGGTCCAAAATCGAATTGAATACTGACATGTGACGTCATATGAGCACGTTGTCAAGACAGTGGGCAGAGCAAGGAGCGGTGATCACAGCGGAAATTCTCATAAAGAGAGCCCAAGACCAGCCCGCTAGACAATGTCAGACCAGTAAATCTCTTTCTTGAGGAATAATGTTTAGAACCAGAGACCCGCATATATAGCAAGTTACGTTCGACACTGAATACTAAAAAAAAAAAAACACACACAAAAATACTACAGCATTATTATTTACCGAGGAGCGTTTCATAGAAATCGGACTTGTCTTGCTTTCGTTTTTTCGCAATTCTTTTCTTGCAATGAATGTTGACCTTGTCCTGTACATGGCATGCATATACATGTAATAGCGGTGTCATGGACATCGCTACGTGTATTATATTCACGAAAAGACCGTTATATCCTTATTTAAACAATCAAATGTATTATATTCTTGCGTATACATGATACCTGACTATATTCTTGAGATTTATATAGGCCTATGCCTCATCCAGTATAGTTCATATAAATATTTTCAATGTAAATATCATTGTATACTATTGTATTTTAATCATCAGTATTGTATATAAATCATATATAGGCCTCATTGTCTCATTACGTGATAATATGATTATTCATTTGTTTTGTTTGTATGTAAAAAATGATTAAGAAAGAAATTAATATTTCAAAATGACTTGAAAACTGTTTTGTCACTGCCGTGATGCTCGTATTTACAACTTGTGAACCCGAAACTATATTCACAATGCAATGTAGTAACACACTGTGTTACTCTGAGTTTATATAATGTAGTTGTATATACATGCCAATAGCATTTGGCCTATCTCTATAGAAAGCTATCTCTATTGGATAGCATAGTAGTGTCATGTTTTGCTCAAGAATAGTGCTAACTGCGCAATAACAATTTTGACGAAAAATACAGTATAGCGCGGCGTGCATTCATTATTTACAGTCCAGGGTAGTTCCGTTTCTCCAAATAAGTCGCTTTAAATACAAAGGAAGAAAATGCATATAAAATAACATTTGAGGACAAATGGAAATCTAGATCATGCAGAAATATTGTGGCAATTTGAATTCTAAGCAACCTTTAGCTTGGCAATCTTGCTGTTTCAAACCATTCTGCGCAGACTGAGTTAAGATCACTGCAACCTAGCTCTATATGAGCCGGAACTCAGTGGCCTGATACTGAACATAGTCAGTGTCCCTTTTGCAGGTCAACAAAATAAAATGTTGTAAAAACCATGTGAAATGGAAGAAAATACCGTCTCACAATAACCCTCCCAATAATGATAATAGAAATGGAAACTGACTTTGAGCGGAATCATAACAATCTCTAGATTTTGAGGAGGCTTGAAGCTGGTCGTCCGAAACATAAAGCCTAGAGACCGGAGACCGCTGTGCGCTATTGTCCGCACCACAGTGCATGCGTTCAATTAACGAGAGCATGCCCGCATCGCGCGCTGACAGGGACAATATGATTGTGAATGTAGACTACGCGGCCGCCAGGTTTCAAAACGTAAACGTTGATAGTTTTTCACTTTTCCTAAAAAAGGTGCGTTATTGTTAGGGTATACTGCTGATTCCTGCCGAGTTTTATGAATTTTGCAAATTAGACACTCTGCCTTTAACGCGAAAAGTGTACTAAAGCTGTACTGAGTTGGTCCACTGTTCTAAATACCGGCCAGTGTACAAATCAGATCGATAGGCCTTCCAAACACTTTGACTCAAATGTTGATCAAGAACACCTTTAAAAGTTCATACTTAAACATGGTACGACTCTGTAGGTATACAATTACATCTTAAGCCATATGAATGTAGCAAATCAATAACGTTATAATCAGTGAAAAAAAAAACATTAATAATAATATTTTTTATGCAATTTACACAAAATATCCTGCTTTATTTGTTTTTCTTTTACAGTAGATTAAATTCTATTAGTATGATTAATGTGATTAGGGTTAACATAATCACTGTTTAACCATTATATACTATATAATATTCACATGTTCTTTTCCCCTGCATGCTGTATTGTATAGTCAAATTATGACCGAAAAAACGTTGTTTGAATCAAAGGAACGCTTTCATGCAATTTGAATGATATTGTATACATAGGCCTACTTCATTGAAGAGGGCATATTCTATGACATCGAAAATGGTTGCCTGTCTTGTTTTGCAAGAAATTACTGTTGATTATCTTCTTTGTCGTTTTGTTATTTACACTTCACTGATAAAGTTCTAATGAACACTGCTCGACTTTGCTCTGTGCATATTCTCAATAACAATTTAAATTCTTCGAATGTTTCCATGGTGAGAGTGTACTAATAAACACCATTTACAAAATAGCACAACTTTCGGTAACATCATGCGGTTGTATTCCTTTGGTTGATTGACCCACTTATGGGGTGAAGAAAGAAAATGAAAGAGTGAAAAGAGAAGAGTTTTTTTTTATAATACTTAAACAATACTATTTTTAGCTTTAGTTTTCGGTGTTTTACACCGAAAGTGAATGGGATGAAATGGAGGTAGAAGGAGAGGGTGGCGATGAGAAAAATAGTCATAAAGTAGTTTAGCTATAAAGAGAAAAGAAGAAAGACAAGTGAAAGGCAAAGTGTGTAGCTATGTTAGAAACACAACAATAAACAGTAAGTCCCCCCTAAGCAAAATAGCATAACTTAGCAGGATTGTTTCCGCATTTATTGACTGACTTCCGCAAGAAAATCACATTAGTCCACTCAGTCATGCATGAGCGAGCACACATTAAACGCAAAATTGTCACTTTTCAAAAGTCACAAGGGTAATTTTGGGATTCTGTTACGTTAATTTTTGAAGAATTCCATTTCTGGTTCATAATTTGTGTCCTTTCCTTGTTTATCATCCATCTATCGACGCACTAACACCTATCCCGACACTTAACCCCTTGTTCTGGTTGAGTGAGCACTGTTTAAGAATTACTCATCCCTCTTGAGTTTGAAACTTTTAAAAAACCTTTATTGTTGTGAAAAAAAATAAAACTCTCGATATTTTGACAAAGATGTGACATGACCTGCTATATGAACATAAGAAGTCATTTTCGTGCCATGGTTGATTGTAATACACTTTAAAAATCGCACAAGAAATGCAAAAATGTACTGTTAAAACGGTTACAGTTTGATATTCCGAAGGTTCGTAATTCCGAAACACGTAAATTGCCTAAACCTCGATGCTCGTTAGTCCGAAAACAAAAAAGGGTTCGTTAATCCGAGCATTTGTCGTGCAACGTTCGGAATAACGAACCTTCGGAATAACGAGTGCTTCCCGTACAACATAAACAATCACACTTGTGACTATTGAAAAGTCACATTTTTGCCTTTAGCGTTTGCTCACTCATTCATGACGAGACCGATCAATATCATTTTCACATGAAAGTTAGCAAATAGGTGAAGCAAAACCCCAGCCAAATTATTTTGTCCATAACCTCCTGGTTAAAAAGTTATACGGTTGAGAAAAGGGGGGGGGGGGGGCTAATTTTGTTGTTGTGTTTAGTAAGTTTTGGAACTAATATACGATTGTACAACATGATAATCACAATAAAACTTCTAGAATCTCCGCAGAGCTTTGCAGATGAGTATGTATATACAGTCTTATTGTTCTGGGCCAGATCTTGCTGCAATACAGCACATTAAACATTTCATACAAAGGTACACGAATATCAGGATTCCATCTGCGGTATGGTTCGTTTTCGTCTTTTTATGCTGTAGATATATTCAGATTCACCTTGTCATTAGCAGTACCACTCTTGTATATCGCTCGAATACCTTTTGCTATGCCCAAGCCGACCGCACCCATTACCTCCTTAGGTCGTGCCCCACTTTGGCCGGGGCTCGCAGGTTCCGGATCTACGGGTACTATGCCATCAGCTGTATCCGGAGGCTCGACTCTCAACGAAGTGGGAGGCGAATTTTTTAATTTCGCGATGACGACTATGGTGAGCAACACCAACAGAAACAAGCCGACGGCTATCCCAGTTATCTCTCCAGGAGAGAGAGCCGGGACGTCCTCAGAGATGGACATGTGGTACACGTAGTGTTCGTCGGTGTCCAGGGAAGTGCAAACGTAGTCCCCCTCGTTCTCGGGAGACGCACTCCAGATAACCAAGGCGCCAGTGTTCGCAAGACACAAACCACCCTGGCAGTCGCCGTGTTCCTGGAAAGCTGCATTTCCCGGAACGAGCCAGGATGCATCCACGATCGGGCAATTTACTTGGAATGACTTCTTCAACATGGCCTTGATGATAGTGTTGTTGTCATGACACTCGGGAAAGCTTTCCTTGTAGACAGTCTTCAGCAGTTCATTCTCATGCTCCTTCGGCTTCACACACATCCCTTCGATCTCATGATGTTTCGTGTCCAGCCAGGCGGATATCCAATTCAATTTGCAATAACAGCGGAGGGGATTTTCGTCCAGCAGGAGGTTGATGCTCTGTGGAGTGCCCGTCAAATGGGAAAATACCGGCTCCGGCATCGTCTCGATACTGTTGTTTATCAGCTCAAGGGACTTCAATTGTGTCAAGCCAATATATGCATAGGTTTGAACCGTTTTAATCAAGTTATAATTCAAAAGCAACTTCGTAAGTTTTGGCATATTAATGAAAGTTTCCGCCAGGACGTGCGTAAGCAAGTTGTGGGACAGGTCAAGCTCCAACAATTCCCCAAGGTCCTGAAAATACTCGCCCTTGATCACCTGGATAGCGTTACCTCGCAATTGCAGATAGTGCAGTTGGACAAGTCCCAGGAATGAGCCGTTTTCCAAGGCGTGTATCTTATGTTCTTCTGTTGCCTCAATGATTAGGCGATTTAGGTTTGTTAGACCGTCAAACATCTGTCTTTCTAAGACGCGCATGTAGTTTTTGTCCATAATGAGATAATGCACATTTTCCATCCCATAGAACCCACCGGGTTCGACGAATTGCAGCCCAGAGATGTTCAAGTAACGGATCTGCGAAAATCTAGGGAGATAAGCGCTTTTCAGGATGAATGCCTCGGAGAAGTCAAGTTCGAATTTAACGAAATCTACCGCATCTTGCGGGAGGACCTCGTTAGCTCTACAGATACATGTTCCCGCTAATGCGCCTTGTAAACCATCTTCTGTCAGATGATTGGAGTGGCATGCACACGGACGATTACACAGGGAATCAGCAGAATGTACCGGGACCATGGTCGGGCCCATCAGGAGCAAGATGCTGGCACCAAGGAGAAACAGTGGATGCACGATGGCTAACATTCTGACTGGTCAACAAGATATAGAGCATCCACAACGAGGACAAACAGTCGCGCGGCGAACGGGGTGGCCCGTTGTACAATCTGCAACGACAAGATCAGAAATGTATATTCATTATCATGATTATGATCTAGTAGAATCATAGACATGATCATGGCCGTGACAATATCAGTATTGATATTATCATCAAGAGAATCACCATCAATAGCCTACTAGTATTATCAAAATAAGGAGTAGTAGTAGAAGTAGAAGTAGTAGTAGTAGTGGTAGTAGTAGTAGTAGTAGTAGTAGTAGTAGTAGTAGTAGTAGTAGTCTTAGTCGTAGTTTTTGTTGTAGTGGTAACACATAGTAGTTGTAGTGGTAGAAGTAGCATTAATAGTAGTGGTAGTAGTAGTAGTAGTAGTAGTAGTAGTAGTAGTAGTATATAGTAGTAGTAGCAGTAATAGTATAGAGTTTAGTAGTTGTACTCATAAGTGGTAGTAGCAGCAGGAGCATTAGTATTAATAGACGTAGTAGTAGTAGTAGTGGTACTGTAGTAGTGGTCCGAGTAGGGTGGAATAGTTGTAGTTGTATCATAAGCGGAAGCAGCAGGAGTAGTAGTAGTGGTAGGAGTAGTAGTAGTAGTAGTAGTGGTAGTAGTAGTAGTAGTAGTAGTAGTAGTAGTAGTAGTAGTAATAGTAGTAGTAGTAGTAGTAGTAGTAGTAGTAGTAGTAGTAGTAGTAGTAGTCGGAGTAGCAGTATAGTAGTAGTAGTACTAGGTGCTTAAAAAAAACATTTTTGACAAATCATTAAAGATCAGTTTCAACTCACATCAAGTTGAAATAGACACATCATAAAGTGAAGGGATATCAAATTTGGTCATTTTTTTTGGAGAAAAATTGTAATAATCTTTGAATTTTCACTTTTGAGCAATTTGGATCTGAAAATGTGTGGGTATCAGATAATCAATTCAGAACACAATAATGGTCATTGTGCATCACACATGCCAACCTGCAACTTCTTTTCTGCCATAAGCTTCATGCATTATTATTGACACTGTGATGACAGTTGTTAGTGGATTAACAGGTGTGAAACACAATGGGCAGTGTTGTGTTCTGACTTATACACACAAATTGTGAGGTCTAAATTCGTCCAAAATCTCATTTAATATTCCAAAAATTATTACAAGAAATGTAATCGATGAAATGTTATATACAAAACCTGTCGGTTAAAAAAAAAACTTGACTGTGCGGTGTGTCAATTTCAACTTGATTTGATTTGAAACTGATTTTTAATCATTTTCAGAAGTGTCAAGAGTTGTTTTTAACACCTAGTAGTAGAAAGGATGTTGAAGCACATAGAGTGCCAGCAGCCGTTTAATTAATGCAGATTCATTGTGCTCTCTTTCTAATCACAAAAGAACGCTTTTCAAAGATTTTCTCTTTGATCTCCCATGTTCAAATCCGCCGATTCTCGGGATGATTTTTGCCTGGATTTGACGTATAAACAAAATCGGATGCACAGAGGAATTTGGGGAAATATCCTCTCCCCATATGTTTGTGCAGTTGTGACATGTAATACTACGGTGCATCTATAAAGATGCAATCGAGGAATATTATTGTTACAATATGGAAAAAGGCCTCTAAACGTAATGTCAAGTTGCAGTGTACAAAAGTCACAATTTCACAATGCTCCGCATGATATTCCATTAAAATCATCAATATCGTCATCATAATCATCATCATCATCATCATCATCATCATCATCATCACCAATAGTCCACTGCCTGGACGGTTTTAGTTGAAGCGCTGTATACGTATACGCATTGCGGACACGCACACCTAGATGTATTTGTCTGCCCTCCACTTTCTCAGCTACTTTCTCCGGGCGGACAGATTCGTGGAGTCGCGCAATCAGTGGTCTGGCGCGGTGTGTGCACTATGTGAATTGATCAGTGTCGTATTTGTGTATGAGAGAATAAGCGTTCGATAAAATACGGCCAGTATCTGGACTACATCACCAAGTGCATCAAGCATCAATATGCTATCTCAAAACAAAGGTACAAGAACCATAAAAATGCATCTCGTTGGTTTTGTCTTTTGTTAACATTGGGAATTCACCTACAGGGGATGTGCTTTTATTGTACTTGCCAACAAAACATATGATTAAGTAAAATTTGTTAATGTTGAGCCCTGTTTGAGTAGCACAATTAGTACTGGAATTAGAGTTACTCCTCAGTTTGTGTGAGTGTGTCTTTTAATGTGTACGTAAGTTGTAAGTTATGTCAAAATTTAATTTGTTCTTTACCCATGCAGCCACTTGGAGAAAGTGGGATTTTGCCATTTTCCGCGGATATTGTCCGTTTGTTTCAGTCATGCATGGAAAGATCCAAATGGAAATGGTGCCAAAATAGAGAAAACAAATTTCCTGTATTACTATATACTACTACTGCTACTACTTCTATTATTACTACTACTACTACTGCTACTACTTCTACTATTACTATTACTACTACTACTACTACTACTACTACTACTACTACTACGACTACTACTCTTACTTCTACTACTACTACTACTACTACTACTACTACTACTACTACTACTACTACAACTATTACTATTACTATCACTACTCCTACTATTACCACACTAATACTACCTCTACTACACTATCAGTAATATCAGTAAATATTGGTCAACCTTACCTGGCTATGATAAAAATAAACAAGATGCTATAGTATACAGGAATATGCTCCTTAGTGTCCCGAGCTTGATGATGTGATCGAAGATAGCAAAACTCAAAGTATTGTGAGCAGCTGATGAAAGTTGTTATCCTGAATGTTATCGTGTGCAAATTAATGGGCTATAAACAGCACAATCTGTGAAACACGTCCTGCCGCAATCTAGGTTCCAATTGGTGAATAAACGAAATGTTTTGATACCATTCGTTGTGAGTCACGCGACATGGAGCGGTTTCACGAAAGGTTTCCCAAATTGGTCTCACCTGAATGTAACTGTAGTTACCTAACATAATCTTGTTACCTGACCTATTGTTGTTTGTATAGGTCCATGTAATGAAGAAAAACAATTTAGAAATTAGAACACAATGGTGTGCAGCTAACCCATCGACGGCAATCGTACGCACCTTGACGATTTCTCTGATTATATCGCTATACTTTCGTATTTGGGTTGCGTCCGTGAAAACAGCCCTTGCAGACGCTGGGTTTTTCCTCTTAGAGCTATATTATATTCTCCATTTCAGCGCGGGGATTTCCTTTGGCTGTTTGCCAAAAATCCATTAAGTTTAGCTGGTCTGGGTTTTCCCCCCTATGATATGGCCAGCACGGTATGTAACTTTATTGAGTGTAAATTGTGTGGACTAAACGATGGTGTTTTAGAAGAGCACATTAACAATTTTAATATAATGTTAGATACATGTATTTTTTCATAAATAATTTGTCTTGCTAAAACTAGAACGGACGCGATTGTCTGATACACAAACACAATAACATGTCTTTACAAAGAATAGTCAAATCAAAGTATATCTGTGTAAGGGTGAATTTATATCTTAATTAGAGAAAATAAAATTGAATCATGTGTCAGTTTTAAGCAATGTTAAATCACAAACAGTGCAGAAGTTTGAATAAAATAAGTGAAAAAGCATAAGGGGTTCACCCTTTGATATGGCAGATTGGAGCATATCATAGACACCATGGTAATTTCACATGTACGTGCTAATGCTAGTAGTAGTACTCTGAATTATTGTGTTGTATCATCAGAAATTGAATTCCTTGGTTAATGTGCATGACCATCATCTCTCTGACAATCCAATCATTCCGAGAAGAGGTTTCATAGCAAGAATAACCTTTCTTCAGCATCTGTAAAGAACGTGAATTCCTCAAACAACTTTTTGGGAAAAAATATAGACCAATACATGATGTAAATGATTTGCTTGTAATAGTAGATGGATTGCAAGGCCAAAATATCAATCAAGAAATTATAGACAATAGCTCGTTCGATGAAAAGATGTTAACCTCAATGCAGCTGAAAAGAGTAATTAATCCTTGATATAATGTTTCTTTAATAATAACGTGTCGTCTGTTTATTTGAAATCGTTTTTCTATAGCTCTGTGATTTTCCACTTAATGGAGATATCATTTCCCCAATCGTTGGTAACTCCCAGATTGTCCCAATGCGGTTTATTATTACTTTTTTGTCAAATTGATCATTGCAATGTTAAATTGATCTACAATCCGGAACCCATTTTTTACGGCCGATCTAAATTCGTTCACGGCGTCGCGTAAGTGCGTTTTGCCTACAGGAGGGAGTTCATAAAAGTTGTCAGCACTAATTAAATAGTCAGTGCTGACAATTTCAGTGAAATCCTCGGTTTTCATTGGCTGAGGAGCTGTCTGTTACTCGGAGAAAGATAACTTGTCAGTGCTGACAACTTTCATGAAACGCCCTCCAGCTAGGTCACTGAGGTCAGTGCTACAGATCCATTAATGGTCCACCACGGGCCCGGGGTGAAGCTAGCTGTCCAGTGCGAAATAAAATTAAGGTCTCTCCAGAATTGTTTCACATAAATATGCCGAATCGATGATCGTACGGCCGAAACGGGTGAACGTACCGGTAGTACATGTACTTGCTGTGTAACGAGTATATCTGCAGGTATATATAGAAAGTGTTAATATGTTGCATGAAGTCACATGACCGAAGCTCTCATCTCGTTCGCAGTCTGAACATTGTTTTTAAGCTGGCGCTATTCTTTTCCAAGTAAGAGCCCTCTTCCAATATGTGGTTTCACCAGTGTAGCTCGCTAGGCGTAGACGGCTAGCCCCCCCCCCCCCCCCCCCCCCCCCCTCCACTGAGAGCACTTTCAGGCACTGGGCGGGATAAAATAAAATAAAAAAAACGGAAAAAACACCCCCAACAAAAAACAAAATCCACCACTACCCTTTCCCTTTCCACCCCCCCCCCCCCCCCTTATCAACTTTTGGAGACTCGGCGGGATTAAAACAAATCAGCTCGAACCCCCAACCCCCTCCCCCCCCCCCCCCCCCCCTACCATTCACAAAAATCCTGGATACGCGCCTGGCAATGCAGGCTAGCGAGGAGCTACTTTTAACGGTTACAGTTCGTTATTCCGAAGGTTCATTAATCCGAAAAAAAAATAACGTTCGTTACTCCGAAGGTTCATTAATCCGAAAAAAAAATAACGTTCGTTACTCCGAAGGTTCGTTTCAAATATTAATTGTAACCAAATATTGTATCATCTCATGTTGTGTGAGCATCTCGCACGTGACGTCACAAAATTAAGATTTAAAGATTAAAACTATCTTCTCCTTTGACGGATTTTCGTCAAACCGTTACTTCTATGTTTCTTCCATGGTTCTGCTATTACAACTAACTTAACTTCACGGTGGACTATCCCTTTAAAAGCACTTTATAAGCGTGAAATAGGAAAACACTTTTTTTTCGTTTAATTTTTCTGACTCCTTCATTTTTTTACATTAAAATAATCTACAAAGTATGTATATACATACATGAATCTACTCATTCCCAGCTTTCTACTGATATGAAACACTTGCAAAATATAAATTGGTTAAAATCAACGGTGCGCACGTGCGTTAACCGCGAACTGTTCTTTTAAAGAAAAGAACACGGCTGACAAGTTTTAAAGGGTTACTAAATTAGAAAAATAAGTTCCCACTAATCTGTGTAAAATTATCCATGCACTAAAAACGAATTTTACATTTGTTTGCTGCAATAAAGTCTTATTTTGACGAAAATTTGAAAAAACGCACGCCTCCAGTGATGTTTGAGAAGTCAAAATGCCATAGATTGTACGAAAGTCAACAATAGACCATTTTCGTAAAGTATTCACAACTTTCCCCCTAACTGCATAGTAACGCGTTATTGCATTCACCTGTATCTTGTCATCCAGATTCAATGGATGGCATGCACTTTGAATCTATTAGTTGTTGCTACTCGGACAAATCTCGGACAAGCTTTGGGGTTCCCATTGGTATACGTATTGTTTGAACGGCGTGAATAAACTATTTTATTCAGCGAATGAGAATGCGAGCGAATGAAAATTTTGATAAAATTGTAAAAAGAATTTGGTCCGTAACATTTTCGGACACCTTCGGACACGAAATTGAGGTTGTTTCCATGGAAGGTGAAAGACTCAATAAACGATTTACAAGATATTTATAAAGGAAATATGATTGCCCTATGTGCGATATGGAGGCGTTTTTCTGACATGTTTTCTCCAGTATTCTCCTTTTATCACAAAAACGAAGCAACAACATAATCTGAAATTCACAGAACCGTGTCATGATGTATTTATTAATTTATTCATTAGTATTATTTACCCAGGGAAGCCCCTTCAGTGGTTTACAGAATCGTATCATTATACGATGTTCTACCACTGCACATGCACTTCAGTTAGTGTTTCTGAAATTTTCTACGCATACAAAACATATATTGTAAATGCATCCAAAATTTGCCTTGCATATTTGGCGGCGGACCTCCCTCGATCAAAGAACCAAACGCGTCAAATATTCTATTGTGCTATCAATGAACGCAACTGGTGTAGGAATAAATTACTCTTCGTGCCTACTCCAGTTCTAACACCTTCCTGCTCCAATATAGAGAAACTCATTTTAAAGTAACGGCCCCCAAAGTACACTGAATCTGAATGATTGATCACATGCTGTGAAAGCCAAGGTCATAAACGTCACAAGGCCTCAAAGGACGCACTTGGCTGTCTGGAATTGTAGCATTACTTTATTTATGAGTGATGTTGATTGACAACTTCGACGGTTGCGGTGTATAATTGTAACCACCCGTCAAAGTGTGAGTTGATTTGAAGAAACTTAAAGAAGAATGAAACCATGAAAATAAATTGAGTGGAATACCAGCTAAAAGAGTATAAACTCATGAGAAAGAAGTTGCGATTTATTTTAAAATCATGATTATTATCATGCACTACTGTACAGCACGGAAATATGATCGTTGACCATCATGGACAAGTCATTGGAATAAGTTGAACAAAACAGCATCGAGAATCACCGGTGCTGAAAATCGGATTTACAACGGATTTACAGGACCAACAGCTCCCACAATGCAAATTAATCCCCTTCCCCCTTAGTACCATCTCTCCGTCCCCCCTCACCGTCACCCATATGTCCATGCCCCTCCCCAACCCCTTCTCCCTCTCTCCATCCTCTCTCCCTCCTCCCAACGCCCTCTCCCTATCTCCACTATCCCCCTCCCCTCCCAATTACCCTCACCTTATGTCCACCCTCCCTCTATTTCCCTCCGCCCCTCTCCCTCCTCCCAACCCCCTACTCCAACCCACCCTATTCCCCTCCCCTCCCAATCACCCTCCCCCTATGTTATCGTTTCGAGAAACGCGCCCCTGGTCATTATGTGTGATAATGTCATACGGTATTATATACAGCCCGGTCACTAAAAATGAAAGGAGTATGTCAATTTGGGGGTTTGTCCCATATGAATGATAAGCTTTCCCCTAGAATCTTATTACAAAGGTCGTGAGCAAGAAAAAAATCGTTTAGAGTTGATCCTTTGGACACCATAGTCCCCTAAACCGCGGCTCATTTGCTTATATTGGTCGCTTGTTTCAAGCAGCGAGAAAACAACACCGATGGAGCCGCTGCGGCTCCCCATGCGCACTTGTACTGTGCATGTGCACTGTATATTGCAGCTGAAGAGCTAGTGTGGAGTAAAACGTGTGCGCAGCTCAACCCTCGGCATTCATTCAGCAGGAGGAATTGTAACTTATGTGCAAGACTAACGTGAGTGATATCTCCTTTTTCTGACGTATGTTGGTATGCACATGGAATAGCTTTGGGATTATTACAAAGAGAAAGATAAAATAGGTGATTGGTCGTTAGTGAGCGACTGAGCGAGAACATAACATTAACAGAATTTCTATGTCAGTCCCACGTATTTTTAATGACCAATGTCAATTCGAAATGTACACAGATATAGTTCAGTTCAGTTCAGTTTACTTTTAATACCATCATCTCGCAGCCTCAGCTGAATTGCATGACAATTTGCAATATCTAAAAACATGCACAAATAAAAACAGTTAATGAAAGTACATAGATTAATTAAATACAATTGAGGCCAAAAGTTTACATACACCCAAATCTGTTCACTTGCCAAACATTGCAAAATCTAGCACTATATCTGCAGAAATATAAATACAAGACGAATCTGGTATCAAATGAAACAGTGTATTAAGTTCTTCCACATTATTGGAGTGCCGTTGGGATTTAATTGTATTTCAGGTGGAGTTTTCTTTGAAGAAAAAAAATAATATTCATGCCAAATGTATTCCATTTATTTTAGTTGTGTAGGATGGGACACCAGCATGTTTTTATTATTATTTTTTTCAATATGGACAAATTATACATCAAATGAAAGTTCTCAATGAGAGAAAGACAATGGTGAAAAAAATCTTTGGAATGGATACAGCCGATGTGGAGTTATGGCCTGTTAAAGTTCACCGAGAAATGAATCCTTGTTGCCATGACATAGACTACACATCAAATGATATTTCTCTGCCATATGTGACAGCCAATAATGAGAATTTCCAAACAGAATCATTAGCTATGCACACATCAAAAGCAAGTTTAGAATGAGAGGAATGCACTGGTGAAGAAGTCAATTTGATATACACAACAATTATGGGGTTATAACTCTTTAAAAACTGACTTTCGCCTAGACCTTGCTTTGGCTTTGTTTAGTTTTTACCTCGGTCTTCTATCTGTAAATCCCCAGCTGCCAGATCCTTTTCCAGTTGATAAGTGTACACAGTTGCTGGATCATCACTATAGACTATGTTATACCAAGCTGAATATCCAGGTACCTACAGAGAGAGAGAGAGAGAGAGAGAGAGAAAGAAATATTGGAGCATGCAAACTTATGACACAAGCATGACATTTGCCCAAATCGAGCAAGCTATAAATAACATAAATTATGGACCACTTTTATGCAATCCAGGGAGAAAACTAACTAGCATTTCAGGATTGAAATGATAAGCAAATCTCATTGGCATGCAAGAAAAAAAAAGCTGAATAAATTTAACAAATTCTAGAAAAATAGAGACTACTGAACAATGAAACTAGAAGATAATGAAAGAAAATGGAAAGAAGTGAATAACAAAATATTAGTGTTGTAATTGTTAGTAGAAAACAAAAGAATAAAAAGATAAACAATTATTGTATACAATACCAAGAATTACAATATTATAACATTGCAATATAAACTGGAAGCTGAAAGGCTGGATGAAAGATCAATTAAGCATTAGTATTTTAAAGTGTCAAGTCTTCAAAATCAAAGTAATACTTCAGGAATAATCAAACACAACAATCATGCAATCAAAAATATAACAATGTTATAAGCCCACTTGAAAGTAGAAAATGTAAATGCTTGCAAACAAAATTTGAAATCTCTAGCCAACAATTTGAACCATGTAATGAACAATATGTAGTTGGATGAACACTTCTCATTCCATTCAAAGGCTGGAAAAGCTGAAGACAATGCTAATATGTGCATTAACTCATTAACTCATTAACCCATGTGCATTAATGAAATTTGCTGTCAGAAAGCAAAACTGGAGAAGTACATACACTCCAGCTCAAAGGATTGGCATAGGGAAAGGGAAAGGGAAGAAAGGGAAGGGCCCACAGTTTTAAACTGCGGTATATTTTGTCCAGTTCAGCATGAAACACAATGCTTTAGCCTAAAAAGCATAATTTTTCATGCTGAACTGGACAAAGTATACCGCGGTTTAGAAATGCGGATCCTTCCCTTTCTTCCCTTTCCCTTTCCCTATGCCAATTCCTTTGAGCTGTAGTGTATATGATTGGGTAATTTACATGTTAAAAAAAAAAGATGCTTTTGTATGCATTTATTGCACAGCGTTAAATGTGTATTGAGCTTTTCCTGATCGATTATGTGTGACTTGGTGACCGGTGGGAAAAAAAAAGAAATTTGTAGTTTGTTTGTTCATGTGATTTATGTTTGAAGTGGACTCTCAATAGAAGCGATCCCTGAACAGGTGAACGGCAGGAATTTCAGAGAAAACAGACTTTATGGTCGGAATATATGCGTCATTTTTAGTAGGCTGCAGTCTGTATCGTGTGTATATTAAAGGGTTACCTAATTTCAAAAATAAGTTCCCACTAATCTATGTAAAAATTATCCACTAAAAATGAATTACACATTCGTTTGCTGCAATAAAGTCTCATTTTGATGAAAATTTGAAAAAACTCACACCTCCAGTGACGTCAGAAAGGTCAAAATTCCACAAAATGCCAACAGCGTGAATAAAATATTTTATTCACGCCGTTCAAGCAATGTATTACCAATAGGAACCCCAAAGCTTGTCCGAGGTTTGTCTGAGTAGCAACAACTAATAGATACAAAGTGCATTCCATCCATTGAATATGAATAACAAGATACAGGTGAATGCAATAACGTGTTACTACGCAGTTAGGGGGAAAGTTGTGAATACATTATGAAAATGGTCTATTGTTGACTTCCGTACAATCTATAGCATTTGCTGCAAACAAATGCGAAATTTGTTTTCAGAGGATAATTTTACATAGTTTAGTGGGAACATATTTTTCTAATTTAGTAACCATTTAAGATGCAAATAAAAAGATCAGAGGATGTGCACACTGAAACTTTGGCAATCCCCTTCAATAGCAATAATCTTAGCAATTCTGTAACTCGAAACTCAAATCTATACCACACATTTAAGGACAATACATACCTGAGTAACCTCGTGGTTGGTTTGAAGATGATTTTAATCCATGTTCCATTTTTTTTTTATTGTAAACGAACTCTGGTAAGGTTGTCAGAATTAATGCAGCTGCAATAAATGAAGATCAAAGTTCATGCACATGCAACAGTTCTCTATTGCAATTAATGTGTATTATGTTTTTAACAACAATCCAACGCCGTAGCACTCTATTCAGGCCGTTTAATTTTTCCTTTTTCATTGTCTCAAAAGTCTGCAATCCTAGGTTTTGGAGCCTGAATTTTTTGAGGTTTCAACATTGCAGTTACAACATTAACTGTAAATTAAAACAAAGTTTATCTTAGTGAATGGTGGATAAGCAAAAATAAACAATTTATTTATCTTCTCATATAATACACGGATTTCTCTCTTTTCTACCTTTCTACAATTCCAGGGCAAGGTTTCTCCTACACTACTGACTTAAATCGGGCTTGGACAGGAATACATCTTCTGGCTACATGAACTTCTGTGTCAAAGTGAATGGAAGAAAGGCAAAATGCTCATCTCAAATGCTCCGCGAATAGGTTTGCGTCTGAGCCTTTGGGCAAGTCACACCCCACTTGTGAGGTTCAGACTGGTAAAGTTTGGGCCTCGGATGCAGAGCCAGTCTATCAAGAAACCCATCGGCCTTTCACTATGCTGCATGTTTGTTGGGTATACGTCAAAGCAAACTCAAACGCACTTTCCGAAGTTCTTTCTATGTAGAGCTGCCTGTCAGGATGCTGTTATCCCTGTTGTTGACGTCACAGCCGACCCGCACTCTGTGAAGTCTTTCCAAGCAACGTTCATCCGGCAGCTGAGCCTGTGGCACCACGTGTTCAGAACGCTTGCTTCAAATTTCGTCCAGTTTATGCTCGTCTCGTTCCGTTTCATCCGCAACGCCATTCTCTTTGGGCCCCTTCTGGTGTGCTACCCCATCGTCTACTTCTTCCCGGAACGATTCCAAAATGTCTGGCTCCGTGCTCTCCTGCATTCAGTTGAACTCTCTGGACCGACCTTCATCAAGCTCGGCCAGTGGGCCAGCACCAGGAGGGACCTCTTTGCGGAGGACTTCTGCGATGGGTTCTCCAAGCTGCACCGGAATGCGCCGAGTCACTCCATGGAGTACACCGTGCTTGCTCTGGAGAGGGCGTTTGGACTCTTGTGGAAAGAGCTATTCAGATTTGAAAACTCTGATGAGGGTGTAGGTGTACAGGACTCTACATCTGCAGTGTATTCAGGCTGTGTGGGACAAGTGCATAAAGCGTATATGAGGCCAGATGCTTTCGAGGGTAAGCTAACATTAGTCAGTGTCCACACAGAGAAAATTAAGTGTATAACTATACTGAAATGGTAACGCTATACCGTTTTGGTATCACTGGATAATAAAATTTTGTGTGTGTATGGAGACACTGGTCTGGACATCGTTTTATCTAGAATGGAATAAAGAAGCACGGTCTGTCGTGTGTGTGGTGTGTGGACAGCTACTTAGGATATGTTGTATAACTGGGCGGAGCTTAGCATGACAATGTTGGAATGCACTTTGCAAATAATATATTTCTTAGAGATGTAAATCCAGCAGGATCATGACTTGGTACATCATATCATTGAATATCTCTGTTCATGAAAAGACCTCTTGATAGAAGATACCTGCTTATTTTTTTGTTATTCCTTTCATTTTCTTGGTTATCAATTTTACATGCATTTAAAATCCAAGGAAAGTCATCTTAGCCATAGAGACCACTGATAACTTTTTCCCCTTCTTACTCTCACAATACTTTTCAGCATTTGCTAGCCCTTATCCCCTTCATTTCATTCAAAACATATATGATATAGATTGAATTACATCAGTGAATGACAATTACTCTACATGTAGTCTTGATCCCTCCTTGTATTGCAGCTGTGATGAATGGCAGAGAGGAGGGGCTGAGCGATTGGGCAAAGGGAGAAGTCTCGATACAAGGCTTGTCAGAACGTCAGGAATCTGCAAAAAAAGAATGGGTTCCTGTAGCTGTGAAGGTATGTACAGTTTAAATAATGCAGAGTTGTGTTACTTCAAATCATACAAATTTGTTCAATTTGAATGATCATCAAAATGAAACAACATGAAAACATTATGTACCAAAAATGACCGTGAAGAATAGCAAAGGTCAATTAGAATTAGAGTTGGAAAAAAATTGAGACTCAAAATTACATTGTAATTGGTGGCATTATACAAATTGTACTGTTTTGATTATAAACCAAGTCCCTGTTGCATAAAACTTACCATTAATGGTAACTCTGTCATCAGTGTTACTTACCATGGTAACATCACTAAACAGCACATCGAATTCAAGGTTTCCTTAGAAGCTTAAGTTTTTTGCAACAGGGCCCAGGTTGTTAAGACGTCAATTAGATAAATGTGTCATTAGATGCTAGTTTATATACTGTTCATATAAATTGAAAGCTATAGAGGAAAAATTTATTTGAAGATACATAAAAAGAAGGTTGGATGGCTTCATATTGACAATGTTAGGGACACTTATGAAATTAGTTGATAAGGTCAGAATGTTCAAACATAATTTGAACATGGTCAGTGCAGCGCACTAACTGAAATACTAATACTAATATTAGTATTGGACCATTTATGAGCACATTTCAGTGCTGCACTGACTAAGGGTATTTAAACCCCTACTTACTACAATTTTGTATCACACCTGACGAAGTGTTGCAGCGTTGCACGAAACGTCGTGATCTTTTCGATTCCGTTTACCTTACATTGCGAGACAAACGATTATCAGTAGCCATTTATCCGCAATGAGTAACATATTTAGCATTAAGGGAAATTATAGCCCATTTCAAGAACTGGTATGGTAAAAATGTTGAAGTGATCTCTTATTTATTTTCTTTACAGTGATGTATTTTCCATGTTGATGCTATATCTTGATCGTCATTTCTCTCAGGTCCTTCACCCGGGCATCTACGAGAATGTGCACCTTGATTTGCGCATCATTCACACGTTTGCCCGGATTCTGAATCTGATTCCTGGGCTTCACTGGCTGAGTCCTGTTGATTTTGTGGACGAGTTTGAGGCTATCATGAAGAACCAGGTAAGGTAGAATCATCATCCTAGGCAAGGCTGTGGATTGAAGTCACACATGGGTCCTGTCAAAAAGAGCCAGTGTTGTGTGTTGGGCACACCACCCACTCAATCT
This sequence comes from Arbacia lixula, assembly GCA_963669155.1. Lineage (NCBI taxonomy): Eukaryota > Metazoa > Echinodermata > Echinoidea > Arbacioida > Arbaciidae > Arbacia > Arbacia lixula. Next base: position 6,456,351 of record OZ022582.1, on the reverse strand, counting down.
GTGGGAAAACAGGCAGCAGCTCTCTATGCCCATTAAAGGCAGGGTGTCCAAGGTCCAAAATTCATGAAACTTTGCAGGAATCAACAGTATACCCTGATGATAAAATCTATGAAACCTCACAGTCATAGCTTAACAAACCTTTTCAGGAAAAGTGAAAAGCTATCCTTGCAGAGCTGCCAACCGTTACGAAAAATTTGTATTTGTTACGAAAATCGGAAGAGAATACGAAAGTACGAAAGCGCATCATAAAAGTACGATTTCACGGCATAATAAAGTAATTCACAAAAAAGGACAAAAATTGCCTCTTCACGAGCTATAACGTGGCATGAAATAACAATCATAACCATGAGGGAGACCACTATTATAATAATATATTTGTAAAGTAAAATGTTATGGTTAGCATTAATAAACTACCCCTAAGCATCGTAGAATAATTCAGCCAATCACGTAGCTCTTTCTGTAACACCTGATTGCCGACTGCATTCACGACACTCATTCCAATGGCAATACATGTACATTCAGCACACACTAGTTGGTCCCTCACAACATAGATACTTGTACCCTAATGAATAAATGAACCAGGCTAAAAAGGTGGAGAAATTCACCTCAAATTACTGCTAGATATGAAGAAACTGAAACCTGGAATATATGTGTATATCACTAGAATATCATTTATAGTGCATTAAAATTGTAGTCACGTTGTTTTAATAACATTTTCATCACATTTGGAAAAAGAAAAAATGCTGAAAATTTATGATTTTTGAACCCCTACCGCAAGCCGAGTTCCCCCTGAACTCTGGGGAGGCAAGCTCCCAAGCTATGCTTATGTTCAATTCAAATTCCGCACACCTGTCCCTCACAACACAGATATTAGCACTCTTTTGAAATAATGAACGAGGCCAGGCTAAAGATGAAGAGCTGAAAAAAATGGCGAAATCTGCCTCAAATCACTGCAAGATAGGAAGAAACTGAGACCTGGAATGTAAGTGTTGGACGCTAGAATATCATTTATGGTGCATTTTACTGATATTCAGGTTGTTTTAAGAACATTTTCATATCATTTGGAAAAAAAAAAGATCGAAAATTTACGATTTTGTAACCCCTACCACTAGCTAAGTTTTCCCCCTAAACTCTGGGGAAGGAAAGCTAGACTCAGGCTCAGTGTGGTGGTGCACTGTACTGTGCTGCACTGTACTAGCAGTAGTGCTACACACTGCTAGGTAGCTGCCGATCAGCTGTCAGTGGCAGTTGGCCAGTGAGTAGAACTAAACGGATAATACGGTGTATTTGTTTAGTCACAGGCTTAGACTGACTACCTTCATCATTAAAAATACGAATTTTGATGGCAAAATACGAATTTTGGAGGTGCAGAATATGAATTTTGACTTTCAAAGGTTGGCAGCCCTGTCCTTGGTGATGTTTGAATTGCACCAACCATAGTCTATATTCATACACGTATTGCCCCGTCAGTGCTTTTATGTTTGTTGGGAAGAAAGGAAACTGTTAGACTTGCTTGTATGCTGTCTGGGTGGCAACTGCCTTTATTCCGCTTTAACACACACATATATACACAGTACTGTACATCGATGCATGGTGATGGTTTATGTAACATGTCTGGGAAGTAGCGGATAATCCTTGGCCGTGGGAATGAGAGTTGATAGGAACAGCTATGAACATCTGGATTACAACAGTAGTGTTTTACAAACACAATAAGTGCACGTTGCTTTGTGAAGCAGGCATTGAACGCATTGATCGCATGTACTGTGATGCAGATCATAGCAGAAAATGTCTCTGGTCTTCAGACTACAAGAACCGGAAAGTTTTTGACGACCCGTCCAAATAAACTTGAACTCTACCGATCGCTCTAAGTCCACTTAAAATCAGTCTCCAGTTCAATTAGTGAGGGGAGGTATACAGTATTTTCTTCCATTTTCAGCAGCTTTTACAAAAATTTAATTTTCTTTTTCTATTTTGGACAGAACAATCCATGATGATTATAGCAGTCAGTAAGAGTTCAAGACATTAGCTTGATAACGATGTCAAACCAGTCAACCTCAAACCCCTCATAACCTTGGGTTGGAAAGTAATTTTGTTCAAAAATAGAAAAGAAGTATAAAAAGGGCACATCATGTGACATCACATTCTCACAACTGATTTTCCAAGTTGCCTCCCTAAAATATCAATGTTTGTATCATTTAAACTTTCTCATTAGTTTCATATTTTTCTGCTTCTGTTTAAAGTTTCTTATTTCAAGACCAGAATACCAATTTGATGATAACCAGGGCCCCGTAACATCAAGGTTTGCGATCAATTGCAAATTTGAAAGGCAAATTATGATTGGTTAGTGGTCAGTCTTTTGAACAAAAAAACGCATGTAAAAATGGTGTTGATTGGCCATTACCATTTTGCGATTGATTGCAAACGTTTATGTTACGGGCACTAGGAGCTGCTGTTATTCCTAATCGATGCACTCTTTTATCGTTTTCACTATAGATTGATCTGAAATTAGAAGCAGCTAACCTGGACAGGTTCTACCAGAACTTCTCAGAGGTTTCTAACGTGTCTGTCCCTCGTCCAGTCTGGCCTTTTGTGACTCATAACGTCTTGGTGGAAACGTTTGAAGTAAGTGATCTACTCTCAGACAATCATTGGGCTTGTTGTCCCACTCAATAACAAATGTGTTAGTGTGATATGGAAATGGGGAATATCAGAGGAGACCATAACTTAAAATAAAATTTCCCTAGCTGATAAAAATTTCTACCGAAGCTGTAAAAAAAAAAAATTGTATGAAGAATCGTTGTATAAAGAGTCATCATATACCATTTTTCCATTTCGACGTATGTGCACAAAGGAAAACATATTTTCGTTATGTATGCTAAGTTTATTCACATCATTAAGACAATGTGTTATTGATAGTAAACCCCCGAAAGCCTGTCCAAGGTTTGTCCAAGTAGCAACAACTTATAGATTCAGAGTGTGTTCCGCCCATTGAAACTTAACCTCAAAGTACAGGTGAATGTAATAACGGGTTACTACGCAGTTGGGGGAAAATTGTGAATACATTACGAAAATGTCTGTCAGTAGATATTGAATTTCTTGAGATGAACATAGGAATTGTGTGAAAAAGAAAGAGTGAAAAAAAAATGAACTAGTCAGCACATGAATAACTAAAAAAAGTGTTGATGAAATGATTAAATAGTCAATTACTCTGTTATGCTATTTCTATACAGTCAGGGCAGAGTATAGCACAGTTCATCTCTGGCGAGTCTGAGGATCCAGCCAGTGTGAAGATCAAGAAAGCCCTGGCACAGATGGGTGTGGACATTTTGTTAAAGATGGTGAGTCATTGTCTCTACCCTTCTTCACTCTTTGTGCGCCACTTGTCAATTCATTCACAAGTAATACACACAAATCTCATGGAGCGTTTTATTCTTCTGCGCACAAAGGGTTCACCTTCAAACACACAGAGGTGAATTACCAATGCCGCGTGTCATAACCCTTCCTCTTTTAGGCCTTTTGCATTGTTATCTTGCCTCTTGCGAATGGATAAATCGACTTAGCATTTATTTATAGATAACTGACTGGAGGATTTCAAGGCTTTGCCGCTACAGTAAATCACTCTGACTCACCTTTAAGTGCTTGCAGCGAGCGGCAGGGGCAAACCATTTCCGGGGGAGCAAACCTTTACTGTTAGAATTGTGAAAATGGGAAAGGACTCAGCCAAGGGTATGTCACATCTATTGGTGCACAGTTTGTTTGCTCAGTTAAATACAAGAATTATGAAAGTATGACAGAACACAAATCCGACGAGCGATGTGTACAAGTCAACGGGCCTTTTGCAAAGCTCGTATGGATCTCTCCTTCCCATCGATATACGAAGGTCTCCAAAGCTAATCTAGTGACCACCTGTATTGAAAGACCACATTTCGTGACTCCCTCGAGTGGTCTTTATCACTAGGTTTCACTGTACTTAGGAGGAGCATGTTCTGTTGTTGTTTATTGATGAAAGAAAACAAGATGGCAGCTGAAAAGGTGGGGGTATGTGGCCTGCATAAACTCCCTTCATCTTTAGGTGGATCGGCAATACTACCAGTACTACCGTTTTAGTGTTACATGTATAATCCGTCCCTCGGATAGAACGTTAAGTGGAGGTCCTGTGGAAAGAAGAGGCCCACTCTATGCATGTTGAAGACCCCACTTCACTTCTAGATTAAAGAACAGTGTGTGCAAACCCTGTGGAGTGGGCAGAAAGTCTATACTGGTAATTGGGTGAGAGAGGCCGATCCCTCGCGGTTCACCCCAGAAGGCTTACTTTGCGTATAAACGGGATCAAACGGACATTAAGTTTGCCATAAAAAATTAATTCAAGTTGTATCATCTGCTGTTTTTCTGTGGGATATTTCATTGTTCATTTTTGTCAAAGTTTATATCTCATGACTTGAAGTATGGAGCCATGCATGACTGGACTCACCAGATAATATATTTCTGTGCCACTTGCTATATACAGGTGTTTGTGGATAACTTTGTCCACGCAGACCTCCACCCAGGTAACATCTTAGTCCGGGGAGTAGACCAGGCCCTAGCCCAGCCCAGCAGGACCGTGGAGATCCTAGACCATGGTGACGAGTTCCAGGTCCGACTCCAGCACCCCAAGAGTCCTCTGAAGTTGGTCCTGCTCGATACCGGGATCACATCCCAGTTGGAGGACAGAGACTTCAGCAATTTCTACCAGGTCTTCACTGCAATCGTGCTCTGTAAGGCAAGTGTGGTGTGTCTCCACCAATGTGGTATGATTTTTCTCACAAGTTCCTTGTTAGTCCAGATTCTGTCAGGATTTTCATAGTCACCCTTGGTAGAGAGCGCTCATCCAATCCACAAATTGCAGTTTGCCCTATTGATTCACCCTGCCGGAGTGATTCAACTTCCCCAAAAAAACTCATCCAGGTGCATTTGCCATGGTCTGGGGTCAAAAGTTTATGTAAATCTGGCGTGATTTCCCTCTCTGCCTTGTCTAATGAATACGCCCCGTTCCGTGATTGTCACTTACATCGTCCAATCAGCGCATTGCGATTTTCAGAGAGGAGGATCTTATTCTTTGTTGGGAGAGTCATTAAGTGGCAAATCTGACTAGACTGTTTTAGATGGAGAGTTCAGAGGAGGCGTGTGTGCACGCATTTGTGTGTATGCAGTCAGGCAAGCTCATCTGGCTTGTGCTACGGGCGTTGCATGCAGTCACACATTTGCTAGCTAGCATAACATGCAGCACACAATCAAGCTGAGCAATATCATGTCATGTACAATTTGTACAGTTTGTTTTCTCCCATTTGTGTGTGTACATACCCTAGTGGGCCTGAGAGCAATGCATGCATTATGTTATGTGTCCCAGAAAAAAGGAAACCGAGATTCTGTGTTATTTCGCTAGTTGACTGAAAAAAAAAGGAGTATTATACACATCATTAGAAAGCACGGTGTTTCTTCTTTCATTTGACACCTAACATGATAGATAAGAGTCATGCGTTGAAGAGCAACAGGTGTTTAAAAAATAATTGTCAAAATCAAGTTGCCCAGGACAAATGGTCAAGATTTGTAAGGAAGCAACAATGTAGTGCAAACAACATCCATTATTCTGTGCAAAACGTTTCTGATATCGAGCACTTGTAATTGCTTGAAATCAGTCATGCATGGACAATTCATCGTGAATTTGGTACCAAATGAAAGAAGATACTTTACTCTCAATATTGCTGTCATTTTTATAATAATATGATATTTTATGATTACGTTATCGACCTCCAAACACGGGTTTCCTTTTTTCTGGGACACACTGTATAACGCAAATGCCGGGTGTCATTCGCAAAAACAACAACCCGCAGAAATGTCTGCAACCCCGTCATTGGCCAAAATATCTGTATGTGAAAATATAGGCTGATGTAGAATTCTTAATGTCTGTAGGGAGATGTGGTAGCCGAGCTGTTTGTGGAGCATGCTACGTCCAATGACTGTGAGGACCTGGAGAAGTTCAAGCTTGACATGAGTGAGCTGGTCAAGAAGGCACAGGCTCTACAACTGGCGAAGGTGAGAAGTGAATTGAATTCAAATTTGAATACAGTGACATCATTGTCATCTCGTGATTAAAGGGAAAATCCACCCTGATGTTAAATTGGTTTCAATTTTAGCAGAATAATAAAAGCAACATATTCGTGAAGGTTTGACGAAAGGTGAAAACTTGAAGCGGAGTACCTCGCCCGTGATGTCACAAAATTAAGAATTGAACAATTTGTAACTGTAATCCTCAGACGTTTTTTTATCTAAACCTTCACTACTTTGTTTATTTCATGTTTTTGCTTTTATTAAGCCTTACTTAATTTATTGGGTGGACTCTCCCTTTAATGATATTTTGTCACAAACAATTTACAATGTATTTTTAGCTTAGATAGAACACAACTTTTACAAGAAATCCTTATCATACATTTGTACAAACATATTTACTGTTTCTGTTGGTTGATATCATGATCAAAGTATTATTTCCCAAGATACATATTCATTTGTAATTAATCCATTGATTACTTTGATATATATATTTCAAAATATGCAATAGCATAAACAATATAAAATACATTGACTCCATATTCCTTGCAATCAGTTAATAATATATGTACATGTATTTCTAAATATACAATGATATAAGCAGTTCCATTTCAAATTTTGCCTTTCGTATTGGTCATTTTTTTGAGATGTCTTATGATATAATCTTTGACTTCTTCACTCTTTGTGGAGAGCATTGCTTACACTCTTGTTTGGCAAAAAAACAGAGAAATTTGGCAGCTGGTGAGGTGTGTTAGCAGATAAGGGTCATCAGTGTGGATCAATAGCCCCGTTCATATACCACATAGCGCTATAATTACCGATGTATATCGGTAAGCAAGTTTCCAGCGAGCCGCAAAAGCACCGTTCATATACACCCCCAAAAGCCGTAATGTTGCGGTGTTTTGGACAGCTAGACTCTCTCCAAACCAATGGTTACATGTTCCGCTCAGCCATACGAGCGGTAGGATTAGCGACCAACATGCCAGAGCGCGATGCTAAAGGCGCAACATTTACGCCTATTTTGCGGACGCAGTTTATAAGATTCGCTTACCGCAATATTGCGGTATTATTACTAGGTCTCAATCCGCGAAAAAGCCGCAAAATAAGCGCAAAAAAGGAGGAAGCAAATACCGCATTATTTGAGCGATTCCCGTTCATATACGCAGCTATCGGTAATGCATCGGCAAAATTGCCGCAAATGTTGCGCCTTTTTCGCGGATAGGCGGTGTATATGAACGGGGTTAATGAGTATGGATGGTCTGTCTTCACGTAGTTGGAACATGTTTATGTGTCTTTACTTGAATCCTAGGACAGAATTCAGAGTCTGCAATACTTTATGTTACAATGGAAATCAAGACTTAAGCTCACCGTCAAAAACATGTGTAACAGTTTTATGCTCCTCTTTGACATATTAGTTTTTATTTGTCTGTGTCTTTTATCAATCCTTCATGTATGCTATCATACCAGTAAGTGTATTTTTTTTCTTTTGTCTTTCTCTTTCTTTCAATTCAGGTTCAAGTTGGACAGCTGTTCAGAGACCTATTTTCCCTCATGATTCACCACAAGGTAAGGGAAGTTTATTCTCCATCAGAAAATAATAAGCAAACATATTCTACCCCTCTCACCTCCTAACTACCCCATTCCTTTCCTCTCCCTCCCTCTCCTCTCCTCCCCTCTCCTCTCTCTCTCACTTTCTCTTTCCTTTTCTCTTCACTTCCAAAATTATTAAAGGGAGTATACTGTACCAGGAAGACAAAAAGGCCTTCAAAAAGTGATCGTGAGCAATCTTCTTACCAGTGGTCTAAAATTCATGTATTGTCCATTTTAGAAACTTGCTGAAGCTTATTTGCTCTTATATGATCCACATTTGGAATGATTACCGGTAGTGATTAATTCACAAATCCTCAAAATGTTTGGCCCGAACAATTTGAGGATTTGTGATTAAATCACTAATTACTCCAAAATGTGGATAGTTTTATGGCAAATAACTTTCAGCAAGTTTCTAAAATGGACAATACATTAATGTAAGACCATTGGCAAGAAGATTGCTCAGGATCAGCTTTTGAAGGCCCTTTTGTCTTCCCAGTACAGGATACTCCCTTTAATCTCCATCCCTCCCTCTATCTTCCCCCCTGTGTACACCAGGTGAAGCTGGAGAGTAACTTTGCATCCATCATCCTTGCCATCATGGTGTTGGAGGGTCTGGGCCGGTCCCTTAATCCGAACCTAGACATCCTGGAGGCCGCCAAGCCCGTCCTCCTCGGAAGATGATGACACGCTGACCCTTGACCCCTGACACTCAGGAACAAACAACAACTAGCGTGTCTCCTTGAAGCCATGGTATCCCTAGATTATAATGGTGCAATCACATGGAAGTGAATTGCTGCTACTGCTCATTGTGTGTGCTATGTTGCTAATGTTTCCCATCACAGCAATGCTGCCCTACTTTGACAAAAGGAAGCAAGTGACAGATTACTCAAATCTGGATTATTGGTACTCTTATATTGCACCCAGCATTCCCTACATACAGACAAAATCTGGAAAAAAAAGTATTAATCTTACTGCAAGATATTCAATCAAACATGTGGTATTGCACTGATGCCACTGCAATTGACAGACACATTTTGCTGATTTACAAGAAAAGTCTCTTATGTTAGTTGCTTCCTTTTGTCAAAGTTGGGCTGCATGTTTGAAGATTGCATCATGTAGCGGTCATCTGCCTCACCTAAGTAGATACACCCTCTGAAAGGTCCCAATAACATTGTCATTTTCACAAGCAGTACCGGCAAATCACCTCTGTGTAATCGTGCCTTAATACATGAGTAATTGAAATATCTATTTTTGGAATTGACTTAATGAATTATCTGTATGTTTTACTCTCACCGATTTTCAACTCGTATGCGTCTTGAAGCCAGTTCTTGTATAACATTGGTGTACAATAAAATTAAGAAGTGGTATATTTTTGTTACATTTGTCATTATGTAGTTGTGTATTTTATAGGTGTTTATATGAGTACCTTCATATTTCTGTTTGTAAGGTACATCTCGTTCTTGCCGTGCTCTGTCAGTAAGAAATCAGTGAGAACACATTTGTCTGTGGGATGTTAGATATGAATGGAAATTAATGAAATGGTATTCAAGTTCTATGAGGTAAAAGTTTATCCAATCACAGAAAGAAGTTAGACAGGGCAGTGCATGTGTCGCAAGTATCCTTGGAATAGTTCTAAATCATATTTAGAGCTGGAGACCATGGTTTAGTTCTGTAGGGATTTCATGAAAGTTGTCAGCACTAACTATTTAGTCAGTGCTGACAATTTCAGCGAAATCCTCGGTTTTGATTAGCTGTGAGGCACAAGCCTCTATCTTACTATGGTAACTGTCGGAGGAAGACAACTTGTCAGTACTGACAACTTTCATGAAATGCCCCCTAGAATTACTTTCATACATTACCTTAGAAACTCATATAATCATTCCTGAGAATTTTTGTAATTTCCCCACAGAGATATTAACATCTCTTTAGTTTTCCTGAATAATGGTAGGTAGCATCATGTTCCACAAAGTTATTCTTGTTAGTTATGATTGGTTCAAACCACAATGGCAACAACAATATTACTAAGATCTTGATTGATTATTTTCTTTTCTTTTTTATTAAGTATGATGTACAGTAATTATCTTGTGCAACGTCAGTCAGATATTTGAATACAGAATGGTTTTCCCTTAAGCTTCCCTTTGTTATGTTTTTAAAAAAAAGCTGGATTTCAAAATGAAGACATATTTTAAGAATTCTTTCATGCCCTTCAAACTATTTTTTTCATTGAATGGTATTTTGTCTGCTGAGTCAGTACTTCAATTTTGTGTGTGAATTATTAATATAATTGTATTTTTTTTAAACATCAAGTGTTCTTACAAAATAAACCAATATGAAACACTACTGTGACATATTCTACTCATTCTAGCAGTTTAAAGAAGAATGCAAACCTAATCAGTAGAATTTAAGAGAAAGAGATTGGAAAAAGTTGGAGAAAGATCATATTTCTGTGCTTTTATGCATTTGTAAATTGTTATTAGTTATATTCAAGTTATTATTATGGTTTCCTTCCCCTTTAAAGGTAACAGGTAATAGTGTTTCATTTCAGGATACCAGGAAGGATTTATCTGAAAATATCAAAGATCAAATTCCACAAAATCCGGATGTGGTTTAAAGCAGGACAATTCTGCAATGATTTCAGCCTGTAAATTACCACTACCACCCTTACTGTGATGTGAAGTTCATTAATTATCAGTGTGCACAGCATTATACTCTAGTCTGTAGTTTATATATGTATACATATACCAAGTGCATTATAGGGACATCTCAGGAATTTGAATTGAAGAAAAGATCATGTGTAGAAGCTTGCAAAGTAGAGGGGGCAAAGGTCAACTTATACATTTACATTTACATGCCCATGGCTACTACAAAAAAGGGCTGCCATTTTCTCTTTACTTGAACGTTATTTTTATGAGACATCCAAACTACTGCTTGATAGCATTTCTGTACGGTATATTGCTGGTGCTACAATCCACTAACAAGACCAATTGTTCAATGATGACCAGTGATGAAGCAGGCAAAGTCTGATAAAAAGAAATTCTAGTCTTCTTGTTGATATGAAGTTGTGTTAAATGGATAGTTCACCCTAAACTTTAGTTGGTTTCAATCAAAGCAGAACTTAGGACGAAACATTCGTGAAGGTTTGACAAAAATCTGTCAAAGAATGAGAAATTTCAATTTTGTGGCGTAAAGTGCGAGGTGCTCGCCCATATGTTGATTCCATAAAATGTATGTAAAAACGTGTTTCTTATTATGTATCAAATGCATAGGGAAAATGATGCATATCTCTTTGAGAAAATTACGGTAATATTTTCAAAAAAAAATTGTACACAACATATGGGAGAGCACCTCGCACGGCACAAGATCAACACTTTAAAAAATCATAACTTTCTTATCCTTTGACGGATTTTAATCAAACCTTCACTAATATGTTTCTTTCATGCGTCTGGTTTCATTGAAACCAACATAATTTAAGGATGAACTATCCCTGTAATGCCACGGTACCATATTTTTAGAACAAAATACCATTCATGAACTCTCCTTATGATATTGAAATGAAATTTTTCTTTTTCCTGGAATTGTTATGACCAAGTCGCACCTCACTTCCAAATTCTAGTCTTGAACATGCAGACATTTGAACTGGCAACTTTAACTTTTGATTTCAGAGTCAAAGTGACTCATTGGGAGAAAATAGTACAGGAATTTCCATTGAAACGTAAGCATAGTTGACGCGATTGTGTCTTAATTAGGCACAATACATGCATGCCTCCTCTGAAATGGATGTAGAGCTTTGACCAATCAGAACACGGGACACAGCAACTATGCAACTAAACAACTATACATCCATTCTAGAGAGTACAGTGTACAGCTGCATAGTTCTGTTAGTTGCAGTTTCCTGTGTTCCGGTTGATTAAAAACCATTCAGGTGGTTCGTGCGTTATATAGTTGCATAGTTTCAGATGTGTTGATTGGTTAAAACTATAGTGTCCATTCACTAAGACATGCATGCATGACTGTGCCTAATTGTGATATTTGAGTCTGGTCGCTACAACTGCGCATACATTCATGTGTGTTGCACAGTTGTAGAGTTTCCTTCTAGTAATGACTGGTGCTCAAGTCTGTTCAATATGCTGCACATTATATTCACACCATCAGTGGTCAAAATCCTTTGAGAATACTAGTCTGTGTACATTATACAAACATTTGCATGTACCTGATTTTATTTCTTCTGCTGATAACAAAATCACAAACGATTTATGTGTGAGTAGATCAACGTGCCATATTTGAACAAGATAATATTTATATTTGATTTATGTATTTATGGCACGGTTTGATATGATAATAAATCTTTAACCTTTGGACACAATCTATGAGATGACGTTGGGTCTGTATTGGTTACAAGTGTTGTATGATTTTTAAATAGCAAACTAAATTGATCTAGGTCAAGTTCAGTAGCAGAGTAAATAACTCCCTAAATATTACTGAGAAAATAAATTTTTGGAGGGGAAAGTAGCAATTTAGCCTTTATTGCCCTAAAATTATCAAACGTTTTAGATATGTTGTGTGCTGCCAAAATAATGCAACACAATGTATTTGAATAAATGAAGAACCTGACAAAGGAACTGTAGATTTGTGAGGGATGAATGAAGAGAAACTTTAGAATTCAACCATATTTTAACTATTTTCAGACCTCTCGTGACAACAGAATCAACTTGCAACTCCCAATGAAGAATTTGATTTTTTTCCCCCTGTAATACATAATAGAGAAGGAGGTGAGCCTATCTACGTGTATTGTGTTTGAACTTCACCTATGCATTAGTGCCAGGATAGTGCATGGACCTTTTGTTTCCTGTATGTACATAGAGATAAGTGAGAATTATCACCTCTTGTGTGAAGTTTACACTATTGTGGTAGAAAGGAAGGAGTAGCACAGAGTATACAATTGTTTGTATGTTTTCTTGGGTGATTTGGTGAGCATTTCACAATGCAAAATATGCATTCCTCATGCAATCTGTACTACATAAGTGAGAGGCATTTATGAGCATGGTGAGCTCAATCATTTCTGTCAGGTCTCCATCGTTGTGATATCTTGAGAACCGCTGGACGGATTTATTTCATAGTTTGATACTTGTATGTGTGTTAGGAACAGATGAACTGCAAAGAATACATGTATTACATTTTGAGAAAGTATAAAATGTATTGAATTTTGTAGATTGACAAAAGATATATTTACAATGATTAATATAGAATTATATTATGTGTTCATTTAATTATTTGTGTGATGATTGAAAAAAAATGAGTATGTTTACATGCGAACACATACACACACACACACACACACACACACACACACACACACACACACACACACACACACACACACACACACGCATGCAAAAGCACGCAAATGAAGTCATTACAAAATCAGTGCAAACACATGCATTTACTTTGATTAATTCATACATAATTTGTATTCATATTCAGCATGAAAAAAAGGGTTGTGACCAACACAACAAACATTGTCATGAATTCTTGAGTAGCCTCATTTTGTTTTGAGTGGGTTGTTCTTAATATGGAATATTTAATGTAATAACACAGAATCGATTGATAATATATTAGTTGATTTCAATCATCTTGTATACATGCCTTTTTCTTTCTCAAAGAAACGAAAAGCAGCATCACATCTTCACAGAAACCAGGGCACTTATACTGCATTACTTCGACAAAATGAAGCAAGTGACGAATCGCTCAAATTTGGGTTATTAGTACTTGTAGATTGAACCAAGCACTCCCTACATACAGGCAAAATCTGGAGTAGAAATATTCATTCTGCTGCGAGATACTGAATATAATATGATGTGGTGTTGCACTAATGCCAATGCAAGTGACATATACATTTTGCTCATTTGCAACAAAGTCTCTTTTGTTAGTTGCTTCCTTTTGTCAAAGTAGGGCAGTATACATGTGCATGAAACTTTGCAGGATTTTGCCAAATAACCTGCATATAATACCATATCAATACAGGATAATGATTGAGGTACATGGAAATACATGAATGAACACACAATACAGATACACATACATACATTGATAGTTATAGTCTGATGAACAAACAGAAGTGTAATTGCGCAATTGCTTTGCCACACCTGCATCTAACAAGAAATAGCATGATATACGCACATGTATATACAGGAATCAAATTCCAATGCTTGACTTAGACTTGTTGCAGTACAATTTGTGGCCCCAAAAACACTTTCTTTCTTCAATAACATCTTAAATTAGCTCTTGCAATATCTTAGAGAAATGATTGAGCAGCAGGAAGACAAAAATAACAATATAAACAAAATGGTTTATGTTTCCTTAACATTTTCACCATCTTACATCCACACAAGTGTGAATGTCTAACGCATTTCAATTACAAGTACCATACATATAATTATAGAAGTGCATATCAGATTGTTCTGATTCAGCCTTAGATTTCCGTAAAATATGATTTATATTTATTGAGCTCGTTTGCTTGAATTTGTCCCAGTTGAAAATGAGCAATTTCATTACTTTATCATACAAAAAGTCAAAGAGTATTCATACCATTCATTGTACATGTATTGAATGTATGTCTGTTTGTCTGTCTATGTGGTTATGGGATGTATGTATAATGTGATGTGTTGTATGTATCGGGTAAAAATGCACTTTACATGCTACAAGGACATGTGCATAAAAAAAAAAGGAGTAAATCTAATGGCGGTTCAGCGTGCACTACAATTAAGAACTAGATGTTACAAAAAGTTGTTGACACTTGAAACATAATCTTTTAAAAGTTACAACTCAAATCAAGCTGAAATGTACACATAAAGTTGTAAAGGGATGTCGAAAATCTGAAGACATAAGTTTCATGACATTTCATGAATTACTCATTCTTTTAATCATCCTCTTGTATATTTCATGAGATTTTCACTTTCGGCACAATTTAGACCTAAAAGTTTGTGTGCATCACACAATAATGTCAGAACCCAATAATGTCAACACAAACAACATGTCAACCCAAAAGGTCTTTTCAGCCAGAGGTATCCTGCATTTTTCACGACTCTGTAATGGAAATTGCTATAAGCTTGACAGGTGTTATTTCAGCTTGATTTGAATTGAAACTTTTGTTTTTCAAAAGTCTAAACAAAGTACATATGTATCTAACACCTACATGTAGAACCATGTTCATGTCTACTCATATGATGTAATTCCAACACAATAATCCCACCTAATGTTATATGAGTAACACCATATAGCAAGTATTCTACATCGTATATGAATATCTGATAAACTGACCACTTCTAAAAGTTAATAAACATTTGTTTCACCATTATTTCAACCAAGAAACTTTAAATTACAATACGGCTGTGTCAGATCAACTTAAAAGACTCTTATACAGAGACGTGAACATGCACCATATCAAAGCAATTTCCAATATTGTTTTCTTATTTCAGATGCGACATTTTATTCACCATCATTGATCCCACGACAAATCTATGTTCATATAAATCCATGAATAGTTCAGTTTCATACTGATGCCTAAAATCACATAACGGTACCTGTAATACAGGTGTGTGATCTTAGGCATCTATTGAATAACACATACATGCCGTCAATGAAAAAAGACAAGGAGATTAGTAAGGCGGGAAAATGCACATGTGACAAGGAATGGATGTTCCTAGCATGAGTCTGCAATGTCACGGTCACGCAGGCTTTCCTTTCTCTTCTCCACAAAATGTCACGGTTAGTTGAGTTCGACTTTTTCCTTGCTTCCATAATTGGCCTTTATCTGTATATATTTGTTGATGCAATAATTCATGTCAACTTGCAAATTTTGCACAAATATTATGAGGATCACAGAGGGGGCCAGAAATTCTTGGCAGTGTAGAAAAACAAAAATAATTTTGTATGACATCAAACGGCTGTTGCAGGTCTGAATACAAAAATAAAGCAAATTATGGGTGATCAAAATTTGATTTCCTGTTGATGCAGCTCACAACATTTTATGACACTGACTCACTGGAAAAAAGAGACCAGGAGAGCGAGAGAGAGAAGAGGAAGGGAGCAAAAGGGAGGTAAACACTACACTTAGAGAACTAGTTTTTTGTAGAATCTTCATTTTCAATTCATAATTGCCACAAAACACAGCATTGATAAGGTATCATCTATCAAAGCAAAGATACAACCAATCATACCATCTTTGTACAGTATGCCAGCTCCCATTCATTGCCTTGATTATTATAAATAATTTTGTATTTTTTTTTAACATTCATGATTGAAATAAAGGTCATTGTTAGTGTACAATTACATACTTATTAAAATATTACTTAACAATTTATAATAGGTGATTAGTTGCTTATTCATTGTTTCTGTTCCTTCATAATACCATTACAAGATATATTACCCATATGAGTTACGCATTCACAACAGTATCTCAATGTCAATTAATGTATGATCAACTGTCTTTCTTGTTTCTCAACAATACATACATACATATATATAATGCATATACAGGGGAAAAGCATTTTCACTAATATACACATAGTGTGTTTCTAGCAGAGTTCAATAGTCACTACAGGTATGTCATACTCATACTAAACTTCAAAATTACATGTTACATGTTTTCATATTTTTGTTTTTTGTTTATAAAAGTGCTTAAAGAGGAATTCTTTAAATTGCAGCTGGTAGGGCTGTAGTTATATTTAAATAAATAATTTGATTTAATTCCATTGAGTTGTTAATATCTATGTTATGAATCATGACTGTATTAGGCACTAAACTAAAAATAAATGCTGAAATCAGATGAAATAATATAGTACAGTGTATTATATTTGCACAAAAAGAACTTATAAAACATGCAGACGATGATATTAATATTTCTATACAAACACTCATGACAAGTATGATGTGATTGGATCAATGAAAAATATTCTCAAAGAATAATAATCGCTGTATGAGAAGTTTGAGAACCACAACGTATGTGATTTATACCCAGCTTCATAAGCTTCATGTAACACTTGTAACTCTGTAACTGAATTCACAAGATTCTAAATTTCCTGGAATGTAGAGCATGATGCTGTCTTGTCTATGAAAACATATAAATCAACAAATTATGTTTTATCTTGCATACACTTACTAGTCACTATGGAAACTAATAAATCTGTTTTGATACAAATCTGAGAAAGACTAGGAAAATCAGGAATATAGTAGAATTGTACATGCTCATTTCTTTATTCTTACAAAAACTCTTGGTACATTGCAAATCAAAGGAAAAGAAAATCTAATACCACAATACCTACATATGCATGATTGCTATAAGCTTTTACTTTAGCCTAATACAGTTTCTTTATAATGACTAATCATTTTTCATGGTACATTTGGTTGTGAAAAAAATAATATCTGTACACAGACTACATGTTATGATTCTGCTGTTGTGAATAAGAAAAGAACTCCACAATTTGTTCCGTTTAAAGCACAGAATCTGCTGGTCATTGGTCAATATGCTGTGATACAGAGATGCAAAGTTGTGGGTTAACCATAGATATGGATACATATTTCCTGTTTGCAAGACGATCTTTAACTACTCTGATATACCTGGAGCTTTAATGTTGGGACTATAGGTAACCCACACCAAACTGGTCTTAATGACAATCAGTTATTATGAATAACAGGATTGATTAGCGACATATTTTTGCATACTGGGAGACTCTACGTGGTAATTAAATAAATCTTATCAGGATAAAATAAAAGCTGTACATGATACCATCTGCGTTAATAATGTCTGTTATATTTGGGTGTTAATTTCCTTCAACAACAGTCAGACTTTTTCTGCACATTGCTGGGTTTCTGATTGAGGTTAATCTGCCCGACCTCTCCCCCGACCTCATTCTTCCTATCCAGCTCCACCACTCTCCTCACCGCTGCTATAAACGCCTCCTCCACGTTAACGGCCGTCTTGGCACTGGTCTCGTAGTAAGGCACGGTGCCGTTATCCGCACACCACTGCTTGGCCTCGTCCATCCCGACCTGCCGCTTCTCCGCCTCCACGTCTACTTTGTTTCCGAGGAGCACGAAGGGGAAATTCTCACCGTCGGCTATATCGGCATAGTACAAGAATTCTTTCTTCCACATAGTCAGGTTGTGGAAGCTTTGCCGGTCATCCACGCCGTAGGTCAGCATGCAGCAGTCCGAGCCTCGGTAGAACGGCGTACGCAAGCTCTTGAAGCGCTCCTGGCCGGCAGTGTCCCAGATCTGAACGGTGAACGTCTCCCCCTCCACCACAATGTCCTTGTTGAGGAATTCCACACCAATGGTGTGGAAGGACTCCTGCTCAAACTTGTTGCTGACAAAGCGGTTCATGAGAGAGCTCTTCCCAACTCCTCCGTCTCCAAGGATCACAACCTTTAGGAGCATTGGTCGACTTGCAGCCATTTTGACGCAACTCTCAAGTCAAACTTAAAGCCGCATTGCACAAATACCTTTGAATAGTTTTAAGCACATGCAGATGTTAACAATAACATCATACACGATGTATCAAGATTTTAAGTGACCAAATTGAAAGTTAAGTTCACAGTCGTCTCATAGACAAAGTAATTTTCCCATCCTCAAGTTCTTCCCAAAGTTCTCACATTCTTCTGACACTGTATAGCAGTATAGATCCACCTGTGCAACAAAGAAAGAATGGAACATTAATAACCTGTGTCTGATACTGATGCTGTTCCTGTAGTGTAGGAATGTCAATGAATGTGATTATTAATAATATAATTTTCTCAGTCTTCTAAAGTAGGTCTAACATTAAATGAACATCGTTTTAGCTTTCCTTGACCTCAAGACATTTTCCAATACACATAAAAAAACTGCTCATACTCACATGCGTCATTGCACATTTTCAGCAATGTTTAATCATATGAAGAATAAGACTATTTTGAGTTAATGTAAAACTTAAACTTAAACTATTTTTATTGAGAAGTTGTAACTTCATTCAATCACGTCATCATAAATAGGTGGGACTACAGGTAGAGATACGCCTACTGAAAAAAATAATACTGCGCAAGAAATATGGGCTTTCTTAGCACGATAACATATATACATACATGTAGATAGACCCTCGTGGATTAATTTGCATGTTTATTTACCTGTTAATTGAAGAACTTACGTCTCATTTATCCGTATCACGAGATTTTGTCGGCAAATGAGTGAGTCATCACGATGTTGAGCGATCTCACGTTGATATCGTTGGCCGCTAGCAGTGTAATATCGATCTTCATTTGATCACATGACTTTCGAGCGATTCGCATAAATTGTTTGTTTTTTTGTCTCTCTCTCTCTCTCTCTTTACCGAATTCCAACCGTTCTCCTTTCTTGTTTCACCGTTTCTTTCCAATGAAATTATGTAACGTTGGTGTATTTGGGGTCTAATTCATCACATCATGTGCTTCAATCTCCATTTTATTCCTGAACCTGCATGGCCTCACATTCCATAAACAAAAAAATATTTCTTGAAATGTTCTTTTCATTTCCATGTTTTATTCCCGGTTTTATTATTCCGATGTCGCCTTTCATAAAACTTTTCCCAGTGAATTACCTCAAAACAAATCAAGAAAGCAGCTCTGCATGTTCCCTCTCTCTATTCCTGTTCCCATTCCTGATTCCAAATGAGGAACATATACACTCCTCTAGTGTTCATTAATATGCCTCGATCGATCAAGGACGCTCCACAAAGCCTTTGTTAGCTCAATGCATTAATCTTATTGACAACATCAGTATAAATGATGCACAAGATATACAAATCATTTTTTCTATAAAGAAAGCAAAAATCTTTTATTTGAAATGTACATGATTCAAATTTACATACACTGTATATCATTTTGAGAGCACATAATGACATCTATACATTGTATGATATGGTATGGCAGACTAACAGATCGACAATAGAAAACATCATCCGTAGTATACAGCCTAGTTGCACTTAATTGATAGAAAACAAACACTCTGTCGACAAAATGTAGCCAACTGAAGGCAATGTGCTTCACTCAATGCATTCAAACTTTGTGTTATACTCTCTGGAGTGAGTTTTCACATATTCCTTTACCGAACTGCTGAATTTTGTGGAGAGTTGTGGAGGGGTGTGTCAAAAAAGGCTGCAAAAATAGCTTTGTGGCTGTATGGATGTATAATCCTTCATCTTTGTAGCTAAATAATAATTGATCTTTAATAGAACTGTGCATGATAAGTAAAATATGGATGACTTTCGCATTTTCTTTCATTATACAAAAAGTGTACATGATTAACAATATGCGTCCATCAACTGTGCATGATGATCAGACAATTTTAAATATGTCACTTTCATTTTGTGCAACATAATTACAGCAGCGTCATGTCTGGCACACTAGGTGTTAACTTTAAAGAGAAATCAAATTTCTTGACAAAAAAATACATTTCATCATGCAGATTAAATTAATACTGAAGTGCCTCCCCCCTCCCCCCCCCCCCCCACCCCATTGTTGCGGGGGTGGTAGTTTACTGTTATTCAATCTCTCTTAATTCTTCTGTAAGTTATTAAATCTTATCTTTAATTAACTTACTTCCCAGATTTCTATAATGCAAATTGAACTGCCAATTGAGGTGAATGAAGATATAACTGCATGTAGTTTTCCTAGAGTGTTATTTTAATTAAATTATAGCACAAGCCTGTTGGATATTACAAACAGTCAAAATAAGGACATTTAAAATTTCAATAGAGTTAGTTTCAGAGACAGAAATTCCAGCTTTCCGATCTACCCTGCATGATTGTTACATTGTCATGGTAATTCATAACTCATAAAATATTTGGCATTCTGGATGAACATGAAGCGTTCTTCTACTTGTTGTTTTCACTTGTGTTATCTCATCAAATCTCTTCTTATAAATTTGTGCTCAAAATCATGATTCTAAACGAAAAACATCTGTAGTACTGATACTTTAGGTCATGCTTGGAGTTGCGGAAAAGTCAAGAGCAAAAACATACTATTGGCGCAACAATGGAAAGGTGTCTTAACAAGCCTTTCAAACACACCCATGAATATATTTACGCCGACCCCTCATGGTTCAACCCAAAGGCATTAAGAATGCTAAATGAAATAATATGATATACGATATAATCATGGGAGTTATTTTTTAGGAAAATATTTGGAGGCGTGGCCCACTGGAAAACTGCAGATCAGTCTATGGATGGCAGGTCTTCAGGATTTCAACAGTTAATCATTATGATATGCATCTATTGGATGTAAGCATGACAAGAATATAACTTCAGCTTTCTCTAAATTTCATAGGCATACCTTGTGCAATATAGACTAGTAATTCTAGTAATCAAGTTACACCCTAGCATATTGTTTACATACGACAACAAAATCAGGAAATGCTGAATACAGATGATATTGCCCCGATTGCAAGCTGTCACACACACTGTGCACCATCTCCATTTTTCATATGGAGTATACATAATCTCTGTAGGGTGCTCATTGTCCTAGGTTTAAAACATTAACCTATTGTTTACCACAGCGAGTTAAATCTGCATATTACAGAGCCCCGTTGCATAAAAACTTTCCGTTAATGGTAACTCTGTCATCAATGGTAACTACCATGGTAACACCACTCAAAAGGCAATCAAATTCAAGGTTTCCATACAAGTTGCCATTGATAGCAAAGTTACCATCAATGGTAAGTTTTATGCAACAGGGTCCAGTTTTTGTCAGTGGGTTCCTGTATACACGGAGTTAGCACAAACTCCATTCCTACTTGGACCATGTGGTGGATACACCCACCCTGGGTCAAGAATGGCTACATGGACAAGATGCCTTGCCATAATACACGAAAACCATATGTGATGATCGAGTAGGATATCTGATTTAATTCATTGTCTGCCGCGGTCACATTCTTCTTCAAGAAATACACACAGAGCACATTGAGCAGCACTTGCTTAACCCTTTTAGTGCCATGTGTGACTTTTCCAACAGGTAATACACACAAATCCCATGGAGCAAAAGTTCATCTGGTAGACAAAGGGTTACAGGGGACCACCTTGCATTACAAAACCAATGCTTTATTGTTTTGGTACTAGAATTGAACATCAATCAATACTGTTGCGGGGTCCGATATGTTTCTGTAATTTGAGAACAATGCAATTAATCAATACGGCGTGCAGAACATTGGCTATCCCGATGTTCGCGCGTGCCACTTTGTTTGCATGTCTGCTAGATCAATACGTGTATGTTATTATTGTACCAAAGCAAATAACCACACAGCGGAAATGATAGTTAGTAACGCTGCGTGCATGCTTGCTTGGACTTTACTTTGCTGGCTGCGAGATATCGCAATTGCAATTGATTAGACTATTGTTACGTGGTATCGTTATCAGAACTGCGCTGACAGAACTATTGAACCATGATATTAATAATGATTCCCTCGCAATGTAGATATAAACTCAGGATCTCAAACGTGCTTTGTATGTTCATTTGAGATATATCTTTGATGTGAAAGAGCTAAATCTCTGCCCGGTGGTACCCTTAAAGCACTCAAAGGGTTAAACTATATCATAATATTCTACTTGCTTCACAATTGCATGCATGTCCAATGAGGGAGGGGAGAGAATCAAGTCTACCTGCACTTTGGTACATAAGTGTAACATGGAATTTGGTTACAAGGGTACATCTATTACATTTCGGATAGGAACATTAGTCCCACCATTAACAAGGCACAATATTTCACATATGAGGATTCACAAAACTGTAATGGTATCAAAATCAATAGGACACAATGTAATGCGATAGATCCTTATTCTCTACATAAATAATAGGGTCATAGAAATGAAAGGAAATGATACATTTATTGTAACCAACAGGGCCATATGATTTGCTGCTTTGTGTCTTATTGCATGCACAGTACATTCAAACCTGTCAACATTTTATAGAGTCACTGGCCATTGGGAATGACAGCTTTATAACTACGGAGATCAATAGCAGTTTGTTCTTCAGCCAAATAATCATACAACGTTGTTGTTTCCAAAGGGCCAGAGAGCCAAAATACAGTCCACTTTTGTTATACAGTAATAAGATGCTCAGAACCAAGTAAATTTCCTTGCTATGGCGAAATCTTGCTATACTGATCATTAAGTCACATAGACACATGTGCACACAATTGAAACTGGGTCCAGGAGAAGTGCTTCGTTATATTGAAATATTGTTGTAGCTGAGCTTGTTAAACCAGGAGTACACTGTTTATGGTCAATCTATCATACCAGTAGTCTGATGGCCCCATTCATGCATTTGTCTGAAATCCAACATCACCGAATACCAGTTTAACAAAAAAGGTCTCTACAGAATTTTTGCAATTATGATGGAAACTGTGATCAACTTCTCAGTGTGACTGCAATCAATAGTCAGTTCCATGCATTTGTACAGTAATTGACTCCAATCAATTGTAGTCAACTCCATGCATTTGTACAGCGATTGACTGCAATCAATTGTAGTCAATTCCATGCATTTGTACAGCGATAGACTGCAATCAATTGTAGTCACCTCCATGCATTTGTACAGTGATTGACTCCAATCAATTGTAGTCAGTTCCATGCATTTGTACAGTGACTAACTGCAATCAATTGTAGTCAGCTCCATGCATTTGTACAGTGACTAACTGCAATCAATTGTAGTCAGCTCCATGCATTTGTACAGTAATTGACTGCAATCAATTGTAGTCACCTCCATGCATTTGTACAGTGATAGACTGCAATCAATTGTAGTCAACTCCATGCATTTGTACAGTGATAGACTGCAATCAATTGAAGTCAGTTCCATGCATTTATACAATGATTGACTGCAATCAATTGTAGTCAGTTCCATGCATTTGTTCAGTGATTGACTCCAATCAATTGTAATCAACTCCATGCATTTGTTCAGTGATTGACTCCAATCAATTGTAGTCACCTCCATGCATTTGTACAGTGATTGACTCCAATCAATTGTAGTCAGTTCCATGCATTTGTACAGTGATAGACTGCAATCAATTGTAGTCACCTCCAAGCATTTGTACAGTGACTAACTGCAATCAATTATAGTCAGTTCCATGCATTTGTACAGTGACTAACTGCAATCAATTATAGTCAGTTCCATGCATTTCTACAGTGATTGACTGCAATCAATTGTAGTCACCTCCATGCATTTGTACAGTAATTGACTCCAATCAATTGTAGTCACCTCCAAGCATTTGTACAGTGATTGACTCCAATCAATTGTAGTCAGTTCCATGCATTTATACAATGATTGACTCCAATCAATTGTAGTCACCTCCAAGCATTTGTACAGTGACTAACTGCAATCAATTGTAGTCACCTCCAAGCATTTGTACAGTGATTGACTCCAATCAATTGTAGTCACCTCCAAGCATTTGTACAGTGACTAACTGCAATCAATTGTAGTCACCTCCATGCATTTGTACAGTGATAGACTGCAATCAATTGTAGTCACCTCCATGCATTTATACAATGATTGACTCCAATCAATTGTAGTCACCTCCAAGCATTTGTACAGTGATTGACTCCAATCAATTGTAGTCACCTCCAAGCATTTGTACAGTAATTGACTCCAATCAATTGTAGTCACCTCCATACATTTGTACAGTAATTGACTCCAATCAATTGTAGTCACCTCCATGCATTTGTACAGTAATTGACTCCAATCAATTGTAGTCACCTCCATGCATTTGTACAGTGATTGACTCCAATCAATTGTAGTCACCTCCAAGCATTTGTACAGTGACTAACTGCAATCAATTGTAGTCACCTCCATGCATTTGTACAGTGATTGACTCCAATCAATGGCAGTCACCTCCATGCATTTGTACAGTGACTAACTCCAATCAATTGTAGTCACCTCCATGCATTTGTACAATGATTGACTCCAATCAATTGCAGTCAGTTCCATGCATTTGTACAGCGATTGACTGCAATCAATTGTAGTCACCTCCATGCATTTGTACAGTAATTGACTCCAATCAATTGTAGTCACCTCCATGCATTTGTACAGTGACTAACTCCAATCAATTGTAGTCACCTCCAAGCATTTGTACAATGATTGACTCCAATCAATTGTAGTCAGTTCCATGCATTTGTACAGCGATTGACTGCAATCAATTGTAGTCACCTCCATGCATTTGTACAGTAATTGACTCCAATCAATTGTAGTCACCTCCAAGCATTTGTACAGTGATAGACTCCAATCAATTGTAGTCACCTCCATGCATTTGTACAGTGATTGACTGCAATCAATTGTAGTCAGCTCCATGCATTTGTACAGTGATAGACTGCAATCAATTGTAGTCAGTTCCATGCATTTGTACAGCGATTGACTGCAATCAATTGTAGTCAGCTCCATGCATTTGTACAGTGATAGACTGCAATCAATTGTAGTCAGTTCCATGCATTTGTACAGTGATTGACTGCAATCAATTGTAGTCACCTCCATGCATTGTACAGTGATTGACTGCAATCAATTGTAGTCACCTCCATGCATTTGTACAGTGATTGACTCCAATCAAATGTAATCAGTTCCATGCACTTGTACAGTGATTGACTGCAATCAATTGTAGTCAGTTCCATGCATTTGTACAGTGATTGACTCCAATCAATTGTAGTCACCTCCATGCATTTGTACAGTGATTGACTGCAATCAATTGTAGTCAGTTCCATGCATTTGTACAGTAATTGACTGCAATCAATTGTAGTCAGTTCCATGCATTTGTACAGTGATAGACTGCAATCAATTGTAGTCAGTTCCATGCATTTGTACAGTGATTGACTCCAATCAATTGTAGTCAGCTCCAAGCATTTGTACAGTGATTGACTCCAATCAATTGTAGTCACCTCCAAGCATTTGTACAGTGATAGACTCCAATCAATCGTAGTCAGTTCCATGCATTTGTACAGTGATAGACTGCAATCAATTGTAGTCAATTACATGCATTTGTACAGTGATTGACTGCAATCAATTGTAGTCACCTCCAAGCATTTGTACAGTGACAGACTGCAATCAATTGTAGTCACCTCCAAGCATTTGCACAGTGATTGACAGCAATCAATTGTAGTCACCTCCATGCATTTGTACAGTGATTGACTGCAATCAATTGTAGTCAGTTCCATGCATTTGTACAGTAACTGACTGCAATCAATTGTAGTCAATTACATGCATTTGTACAGTGATTGACTCCAATAAATTGTAGTCAGTTCCATGCATTTGTACAGTGATTGACTCCAATCAATTGTAGTCAGCTCCATACATTTGTACAGTGATAGACTGCAATCAATTGGGGTCACCTCCATGCATTTGTACAGTGATTGACTGCAATCAATTGTAGTCAGTTCCATGCATTTGTACAGTGATTGACTCCAATCAATTGTAGTCAGCTCCATACATTTGTACAGTGATAGACTGCAATCAATTGGGGTCAACTCCATACATTTGTACAGTGATTGACTCCAATAAATTGTAGTCAGTTCCATGCATTTGTACAGTGATTGACTCCAATCAATTGTAGTCAGCTCCATACATTTGTACAGTGATAGACTGCAATCAATTGGGGTCACCTCCATGCATTTGTACAGTGATTGACTGCAATCAATTGTAGTCAGTTCCATGCATTTGTACAGTGATAGACTGCAATCAATTGTAGTCAGTTCCATGCATTTGTACAGTGATAGACTGCAATCAATTGTAGTCAGTTCCATGCATTTGTACAGTGATTGACTGCAATCAATTGTAGTCAGTTCCATGCATTTGTACAGTGATAGACTGCAATCAATTGTAGTCAGTTCCATGCATTTGTACAGTGATAGACTGCAATCAATTGTAGTCACCTCCAAGCATTTCTACAGTGATTGACTGCAATCAATTGTAATCAACTCCATGCATTTGTACAGTGATAGACTGCAATCAATTGTAGTCAGCTCCATGCATTTGTAAAGTGACTAACTGCAATCAATTGTAGTCAGTTCCATGCATTTGTACAGTGATTGACTCCAATCAATTGTAGTCAGTTCCATGCATTTGTACAGTGATTGACTCCAATCAATTGTAGTCAGCTCCATGCATTTGTAAAGTGACTAACTGCAATCATTTGTAATCAACTCCATGCATTTGTACAGTGATAGACTCCAGTCATTTGTAATCAACTCCATGCATTTGTACAGTGATAGACTGCAATCAATTGTAGTCAGCTCCATGCATTTGTAAAGTGACTAACTGCAATCATTTGTAGTCAGTTCCATGCATTTGTACAGTGATTGACTCCAATCAATTGTAGTCAGCTCCATACATTTGTACAGTGATTGACTGCAATCAATTGTAGTCAGTTCCATGCATTTCTACAGTGATTGACTGCAATCAATTGTAATCAACTCCATGTATTTGTACAGTGATTTACTGCAATCAATTGTAGTCAGTTCCATGCATTTGTACAGTAATTGACTCCAATCATTTGAAGTCAGTTCCATGCATTTGTACAGTGATAGACTGCAATCAATTGTAGTCAGTTCCATGCATTTGTACAGTAATTGACTCCAATCAATTGTAGTCAGTTCCATACATTTGTACAGTGATAGACTGCAATCAATTGTAATCAACTCCATGCATTTGTACAGTGATAGACTCCAATCAATTGTAATCAACTCCATGCATTTGTACAGTGATAGACTGCAATCAATTGTAATCAACTCCATGTATTTGTACAGTGATTGACTCCAATCAATTGCAGTTAGGAAAAAGTTGCAGAAAAGTTGATCTCAGCTTCAGGATGGAGGGACAAAGAAAAATGTGTGATCAAACCTTATTCAAAACATTTTTCAATTACTGGCATGATTGCAGCTGATATCACACTGAAAATTTTCAAAATGTATAATCATGATACACAATCATATCTTAAATGCAATATAAGACATGGATAGTTTTAGTGACATGATCAGTCAAACCACCCAATCACTGGAAAATGGCAGAGCTTAATTTTAATCAACAGGCATTATGATTCTGTAGTCTATCATGGTTCTTATCACCCTATTTTGTGCAAGATGTATTAAATCCATGCAACTCTTTGCAGCGTGTTTAGAGGGAGACATAGCGTAAAATAACTCTCTGTAGCTGGACACACTTTGAATCTAATACCCCTTTAAAGTGGATGCAATAATTGAACTAGTTCAAGTGAAGCTGGATGCAACTTCTTCTATAGTGCGCTGTCTGTCTGTTGTTGTTATGGTAACCAAGCGCCCGTTCCAACATAGCCCTGGCGAGTTGAATTTGTTTGCAGTTAAAGCAATCATTGCACAGTGCATGCTTTCCTGTTACAGGTCAATGATGTACACTAGTCTATGCTGAACCACCATTTGATCACTCTTTACAATGGTGTGACAGTGACTGAAGGAGAAACTTCTTAAGACTGTTTTAAGTTCTTTTATCGTGTCCTGAGGCCCGTAACATAGAAGTTTGCGATCAATCGCAAAATGGCAATAGCCAATCAACATTGTTGCATGCGCATTTTGTTCAAATGACTGACCACTAATCAATCAGAATTTGTCCTTCAAATTTGCAATTGACTGCAAACTTTTATGTTACGGGACCCTGGATGGGTGAATGGTCAACTTTAGTATCGCCTACAATGTAAGGAGTATAAGACACACAGCTGTAATGCAGCTGTCTAATCAAGACGCATTAAAATAGTCAATGATATGCCAGGCAAACCTCTTTAGGGTTCCATACAAAGGCTGTACACTGATATGGGCCATACACACCTGTCAATCATCCACGTCTGATTCAGTGCCCAGTTATAATGTACATTTATGCATGCATGGGAAATTTTCTCCACGCACTCATGATAAGTTACCACTAACCCAACAACAGTTGGGGTAATCTATCATTGGCCATAATGGGCATGATAACTTTGCAGTCCAGCATGGCTACTCCAACTCTGCTACATCATAACTGTTCTGGTTCCCACCATTCCATGAAGTGTGTGAAGAGGGGGCCCTGTTTACACACAAGACGGAATATTATACTCCACACTTCTACTTAACACAAAGACCTACGCTATCCCAACCATCAGTCAGTGAAGTGGATGGCTATAACAGGCATGGTGACTTTATACTTCAGCATAGCTACTCCAGCTCTACTCTGTGAAAACTGCCCTGGTCCCTGCCATTCCATGTAACACATGAAGAGAGAGCCCTGTTTACATGACATACAAGATGGGATATTGAAGTCCACAATTCTACGGACACAAAGAGCTACACAACCCCAACCATCAGTCAGGGGAGTCAATGGCTATAACAGGCATGATGACTTTGTAGTCCATCATGGCTTGTTTGGAATGCATGTAGGTGTCCCCGCCCCGGTCCATCTGCTCCTCCTCCGGGGCCTCGTCTTGGCGCTGGACCGTGATGGAGATGTTCCCGTACTCCTGCAGGAACGGACAGGTGCCCAGCAGGAAGGAGCAGAAGTCCTTTCTGATGCCAAACCACCCTGGAGAGAGAGAAAGAGAGAGAGAGAGAGAGAATGAGGAAAAGACCATGGAGTTCATGAGCTTCAACAATGTCATGCCCAAGAGAGGCCAGAACATAGTGACTAACCCTTAGTGCCAGACAAAAATTATGTTCTATGAGAATGGTGTGTATAACTTGTTCAAAAATACACATGTGATAACACAAAGGGCTAATAAGGATGTTGCTAAAGCAAGGAAAGGATCATGATGGAGAAAAAGGGCTTTGGAGTTGACATGTACACGAGAAGACAACGCATATGAATAATAGTTAACTTGCTAGAATGAGGAAAAGACCATGGAATTTATGAGCTTAGACAGTGGCATACATAAGAGGAGATAGCACGTATAATGACTAATAATGATGTTGCTAGAATGAGGAAAAAAAACATGGAATGTATGGGCTTAGACAATGACATGCACAAGAGAAGACAGCACATAATGAATTCTCCCTATCGCATATAGCCGATATCAAGCGATATCACCTCACGATACCGATATCTGATCGATTGCTCTTGGGACGTATACTTCCGGTAAGAACTGAGTGTCGGCAGAAAGTGACCAAGAAATCACTTTTTTTTATGAATTAAGCTGTGAAAATTTTGTGTAGGGTTGTGGTTGGGGTCAGGGTTAGGTTTAGAATAAGGTTTAGGGTTAGTGTTAAGGTCAGGGTTAGGTTTAGGGTTAATATTCATAAAATTAGTTGGATACCCTGGTCCCTTATTGTATACGGGATTGCCGAATGTTCGTGGACCGGAAGTTCATATCCCAAGAATTAAAGGTAAAAAAATTAGAGCGCCACACACGTTCAGATTCGGAGAGCTATATGCGATAGGGAGAATTGAAGTTGCTAAAACAAGGAAGAGACCATGGTGGAGAAAATAGGCTTTGGAGTCGACATGCACAACAGTAGACAGCACATATGAACAATCATTCACTAGATACAATACAATAGATAACAATATATCACTAGATACTATGTAATATTTATATTAAAGCAATTATCATTGCCCTTTTACTTATGACCTTGACTTCAGATGGATTTGACAGCCAAATCTGATTATGGGCATTGACATTCCCTGCATGCACAAAGTTTCAACAAAATTCACTGACTGATGGATGCGATCCTCAAAAAAAACCCCAAAAACCCACAGTAACCCGTAATATGGTGTGACTATTACCTTTATTTTAATGGAATGAACATAGACAACTGGTATACATCATTGTCGTCAGGGTATCAATACAAATTGGACTATCAATAACTTATAACTATCTCAAAATGGTTGTGATACCCGTATCCATAAGATACAGAGCGCATTGTAATAAATAACTATGAGGACCTTGTATAGCTACCGAAAGTGTTTCACTGTTGCTGTTCAGCCAAGGTGGCATGTAGCTCAATACCTGAATAGTATACTGACATGAATAGATGGGCTAAACTGGTGTGTTTGATACATCCCTAAAAGGCTACTGCAAGGAACATACAGGGACCCACAGAAGCTGAGCTTGCTGCCACTGCTAAACAATTGCTTCAGACGAGTATCTTATTTGTTTATACTTACATTGATTTCCTCCCCTTTGTCCGAAAGCTGTCGGTAATAAAACCATGAGGGAGATGTAGAGCGGACAGAACACAGCAGAGAAGGGGTAATTGTTGATCCCGTCTAGTTTATTCACCAGTAAGATCTGCAAAGTGGCAGAGCAAAATTGATAAGACACGTATTTAATAGTATCCACACCTATACACAAATTAATGTTATACTTGAACGTAAAATCATTTGGACAAGGAACTCTCAATTATGCATACTTTCCTCAGGATGGGCGCTTAGTTCTGGACTTCTCCCCTATTCATTCATCTCTTAACCCATTGTTCACTGTCAGATATTCAGGCTTTGTGAATTTGCGTTAAGGTGGTACTTTCTGGCGCTCACACATCTGTGATCGAACCGTCACTCTATCTCCATGTGTACCAGACAAAATCAACTTTTGCTTACAACTCATTTATCCTTGTATGCAAAACAGCTGGGGTGGCATTTTGAAAGAAACTGAACACCGAAACTGTCTTGGTTATTTTGAACACTGAGTTCAGCTAAAAACTGAGCCAATAGGCCAAACAGTCATGGATTGTAGGGGACTGAAGACAAAACTTTCAGGAAACCAGCCTCTGGCATGAATTAACCTCAGATGTCAGATCCAGGAATTATAAACACAGAACAAAGCTGTGGCAATGTTGCCTTAGTGAGAGCACAAGCCATTTTAGGTCTGATGAGTCGCCACTTCTTTGTTGGTGAGAAAAGCCCTTAACACAAGGAGTGCTTCTTAACTTAACAAAAATTACAAACTAGTGCTGATACATGGTGGGTTCCTTATGTGATACTTTCTGGTGCTGAAATATCTGTCAGCCAACTGCCATTTTAAGCCAGACAAGCTAAAGCTCTGCAGGATTTGTATGAAAAAAGTTGCAAAAGAAACAGAAGGGAATTACACCTCAGGTATGTACTAACCTCAAATGTTAGGAGTGGTGCTACGAGTGAGACTGCTGTTACGGCTGTCATGAGGTTTGCTCTCCTCTGCTCTGGCATGAGTTCCGTAGCTCTTAGGATAAGCAGCGACCAGATGACGTAATACAGGACTATCAGACACATTAGGCACGTTAGGATCCAGAGGGGGATAAAAACAACCTGCGGAGGTAAAGCGTGACAGGGTTAATTCTTTGTGCGCCATGTATACATATTTTCACAGAAATGGTCAAACCCACACAAAGACTACCATAACAGCATCTGCCTCCCTAGAATTCAGTTTCATAGACTCAAGTGGACTCAAGTTGTGGTAATCCTGAAAAGGACCGTTGGTATCTGTCCTATGAAGGTCTGATAGGGGGTAGTCCTGGAAAGGAATGTTTGTTTCATTCTTTCTGAGTGAGTCCTAAGGACTGCTTTTTATATATATATATTTTTTTTTTTTTTTTGTGGGGGATCATTCAAATCTACACAGGTTTGAAAGTAACGAATGCCAGTTTTGTACCTGTCCCAGTTCTAAAACACACTTAAAACAGGCCTACTTATACACAAAATATGTTGTAACCCGACGTATTGCCAACATCAATCCATCGTGGACCAGGGCCTTCATGTATGCTTTACCCAAGAACTAGTATACCTTCAAATGTCCTTGTCCGTACAGAAATCAAAAAGAAACAGATGACTCTACTTACTCCCCATCTCCAGCTGATGATTTCATCCAGCTTTAGAGCGATGAAAATGAATTGGAGGATGTTTATTGAACACATTGCTTCCAGCTACAGAGGAGATATAAAACATGAGTACAGATATGTAATTATGTATTCATAATGAAAAGGCTCATACCATTACCACATTTAAGTTATTATTATAATCACGGTAACCGCTTTCCCTACATGAAGGAGACCAAATTAATATCAAAGTAACTGGAATCACCTCATATTTTATCATTGATTCAAATATGAAATAATATGATAAATCTCATTAATATTTTCGTGGACAAAAGATGGAAGGGGCCCAAGCTGATTTACCCCATAATGCAAATAAAGAGCCGTCACAACCAGCAAGAAAGCCCCAATCAAAACATGAATTCTCCATTATTAGGTACAATGCGGGCTTTTTGTTCATGATATCATGCATAAAACAAACTACCAGAAATCATTCATGATTTTTTTTCCCTGGCTGACATCACCCACCTCCAAACCTCTATCGTGCTTGAAGCCCCAGACACAGGCAGCAATGGATACGGGTGACGTGAGAAACAACGGCATGAAGACGATCAGCCAGGGATGCCTCCAGGGTTTGGAGGCGTTGGAGCTCTCCAGCTGGTCGCAGGCCAGGATCTCGAAGATGAGCAGAAGAGAGTTGAGGGCCAAGCAGATAATGATGGCTTTCATGTCGATGTAGCTCTCCCCCTCCACCCTGAGTGCGTAAAAAGACAAGACATTCAACAATCTACCACAACTTTACCCCCATTCGTATACCAAAATCATGATAATACCACAATATTAATGATGCACATCAGTAAGAAAGTTTCCTGTAAGCCTCTTCAAACACAATTCATATTCACCAAAAAAAAACAACATAATATTGCTGTATTATGCAGATGGTGGATTTTCTCCACAACTCAATATTTAAAGTAGCCTATTGCATACTGAGTGCATCCACTTACTTTTCCTTCTTTGTCTTCTTCTCCAATGATCAGCTTAACATGCACTCCCCTTTCCCAAGGCCTTACTTTTATATGTCATTTCTTGCTCCTTGCACTTCCCAAACCCTATTTCTTTAAATAACAGATCACCTACCACACTAAGGGAAGGGGCACCATCTATTTGGTTTAGTCTCACACTCAGACTCACCTGTATTCTGGGTGTTTCCACCACACCACCCCTGCCACCACGGCGCCGAGGATGACCGTGCATTTCCAGAACCACAGCGGGAGGAAGACGAGCCAGAAGCTGCAGGTGATCGTCTCATCCAGCCGCAGAGCGAAGACCAGGGAGAAGATGAACAGGCTTGTGTACACCAAGAATTTACTGTCAAGGGTCGAGTTCAAATGCAAGCAGGTAATATAGATTTAATGTTAGATACATGTCGGGCTAAGCAATACTGTGTACACCAAGAATTTACTGTCAAGAATCGAGTTCAAATGCAAGCATAGATTTAATGTTAGATACATGTCAGGCTAAATAATACTGTGTACACCAAGAATTTGGTGTGTGTCAGCCTGTCAGAGGAACAAATGCATGAATATAAAATATATTTAAAGTTAGAAATGGCAGGCTATTATACAGCAAGAATTTGCTGTGTGTCAGGATTAAAATGCAAGCACACAAAATAGATTTAATATTAGATATATATCAGGTCATACAATAGCAACTTCACAACTCAGGCCAAAGGCTGAATAACATTTTGATTATTTTAATTCACATTACAGCACACCACAGTCAACAAAGCGCCTGTTCATGCATGCCAAGTATATGTGACCTAAACCAAATCATTTTGTAGCTTCATGTATGAGCTAAGGATTGTTTTACAAGAATCAAAATGTTCATTCAAAATCAAAGACACAGATTTCTTTATTACAAACCAGAATCATGAATATCATATCTCTGAAATAACACGAAATGATGATTATGCAGAAAAATGTATGTACCATAATTGAAAAGTAAACTGAGCCTGATAAGGCAACCTACAAAATAATCCGCTTAGATGTTAATGCTGTATGCATTCTATCTCCCTGTCAAGTTCCACATTACACAAACTGAGACTGGACCTTCATGTTGCACTTCGGGGTTCATGTAACGTTTTACAAAAATTTGTCTGCACAAGGGGTGTACAAAACCTGTAAATGTTATGTAGTCATTGGTCTATAAACCGGCCTCACCCCTTAAAACTTCCTCCCATACATTTCTGCTAAATGGGCATTTTTGTAAGTTTGATGCGCAATTCACTGCAAATTTATCCACTAGAAAAACAAAATTATGCATAATTTTAAGACAATAAATCGGGCACACACGTAATGTGAAAATATTTGACAATATCTTCTGTAACTTGCATTCATTCCATCAATTCACCACAACACTCCAAAGGAACATGATCAAGATGCTAATTTATCATCACTGCAGTCAGCACATTGACAATGATATTGCGCATTATCGAGCTAGAGGACGGTTTAAAGTTTCAATGATCTAAAATAAAATGTGGGATGCTTTACTGAGCGATATTTGCAGCGAAGCGATTGTTTTAGCATCATCTTTGAACAAAGTTCACAATGAAATAAAGCAGCTGGTTTACAGAAGAGATTCTTTAAATTTCAGCCTGAAATAGACATTTTTAAAGTTATCTATACATACTAACTTAACTGACCACTGACCACTAACTGACCTAAAAGATATTGGAGGTTGACCCCATACTCAATGAGGCTCTCAATCTGTACATTGCCCCAATCGTAATAACCTTCACGCACATTTAATCGAAAACAAAAACATCCCCCTTGAAAAAATCCTACGTACGCAGCCGCAGGTGATCACTGCCACTGGGGACTTATTTCACCAAAATGCAATGGTAATCTAGACCAAAAAATCAGTCTCTGTAGGACATTGGATCCGCTGAGATTGCATCTGCCCCCTCTGAACGCCCTATCTAGAGACTGAACATTACACCTGTACACTGTATGGCGATCGATCTGGGTCGCCATTTTGAATATGAAAACGCTAATGCATATATGGATAAATAATTTCACGCATACGCACATTTTTTCCGCTCGTTTGCCGTGTGCTATTTTTTTTCCATCAAACCGATTGACGATTTAAATATTCATAGCCAACAACCCGTCGAACAATCTGATTGGTCAAATTTATGTCAGACTCGAGCAGATTAAAAATGTCTGCGATAAACATGTGATCGGCGCGAAGTAAGTCTTTAAGTTTCACCTTTCAATTTTTCGGGGGAATTTTAGTCCTAGAATTTATAAATATATAATATAGATCTAATTTTGATTGAAGTAGATTTGTTGTATCATAGCTTGAAAGATGTTAGATTTTAAAACGAAGTAGCTATGATAGTTCCAAAGTCCGTTTTCCCATAGACTTTCTACTATTCGGGTAACTTTCTACTCAAGCACTGAACTTGTACAGTGTACAAGATCGCCAATGCGCGTGTGGTGTGCATATACCGTCTCTATATTCGGGGGGTATGTCCAAAAATATCACTTCGATTAAAGAATGCCCCGAATGAGTCGGTTATTCCTGTATATGGTGACCCCCTCCCTCCCCCATCTAATTTGTTTTTGTTTTCCACAATAATCACACATACTGACATTGACACAAGTCACACAACAGTCATGATAATCTCTAGAGTTTAAGACCGAAAAATCAGTCTCTATAAGACGTTGGATCCGCTGAGATTGCATCTGGCGGAAAGAATTCCAAATGCACCCCCCCCCATATTTTTTTTTTTGGAATAGCCTACTGTCTAAAAGAGGGCGATTCTTTTGATGGGGGATGAGTAAAAAATGGGGCGAGGTATTTTTTGGGGGTTAAAAGTGTAAAATTATTTTTTTTTTATTAAAAAAAAAATAAAAATTTCATTATTTGGGAGTTATCTCTCTCTCTCTCTCTCTCTCTCCCTCTCTCCCTCTCTCCACCTCTCCCTCCCTCCACTGTTAACATTTCACACGATATTCCGTTCATACTCAAATATGAATCATTACATGGATATTTCCTTACCTTGCAAAAGTCGGTCGTGAGTGAGCTTTGATCCTCGATCGTCGAGATTATCAGTCCATTAGCTTCTCCACTATACCACGTAGACGAGTTGACATCGAAAGGTGTTATAAGCTATTAGGCATTTATTGTATGTATTAATTCTTTAGTGTCGTAGAGGGCGTTATCATGATCACTCAGACGGTCCGCCTCGGTAAGTAAAATGCTTTGGCACATTATGAATTTGAAATCTAAACCTAACCCTGACCCTAACCCTAACCCTAACCCTAAACCTAACCCTGACCCTAACCCTAACCCTAACCCGAGACAATTCCTTAGCCGTTGAATTCGTCCAAAAATGTGATTTCTAGGTCTGCATTAGCACCCGTCATTAGCTAGGCCCTCGCCCCGAGCCGAGCCGGCCTAGCCCCGGGAGTCTATGCGGCTAGCTACCCATGATGTTTAACCCTAAACCTAACCCTAAAACTAACCCTAAACCTAATTTTTGTCACTTCCCCCTCCTAATTATGCTATATTATGATGATATATATCAAATTATGTAGATCTATATATATTTTTTTAATTTTTATGGGGGGGTGCATATGGAACTCTTGCCCATCTGGCTCCTATGTCATTTTGATTAAAGAATGCCCCCGAATAAGACGGTTATTCCTGTCTAGACAATCTCAGACTCAGCCTCAAAATAGTATGGCACGCACACGACAATCACTCATGCGCAGTGCACAGTCACTGACCGCAGCATACAACAATGCATATTGCACAATACGTCAATAGAATAGGCACAAGACAAAAATTATGAACATGCCGGTATGCGCCAAACACAATTTTTCTTTAAATATGATCACAATAACCGCAACATGACACACGCACACTAATATGAATTTTTAAAGTGCAAACAAACCTTGGATTGAAATCTTGGAACAGGCCCTTTAAATTCATGGTTATGTTGACAAGTGCCGCACTGAATACATGACAGACACAGTTAGTTGTTCACAACCCGCTTGTTGAAACTGGCGACTAATAGTATGCAAATGAGCCCTGACCAGGGGGATTATGGTGTCCGAAGGGTCAAACACAAAAGAAAAAAAAAATATTTTCACGAGGATAAAAGTGATTGTAAGATAATCGTACGGCATAACTATATGAGGTAAAAGCTTAGGATTTTCTCTTCATTTTGATGTAGATCACTTGCCAGAACGTTTTGTTAAGGTCTTACTGTTCCAAATTTGATACCTGCATATTGGTCTATTTACGCACGGAATTCGTATTAGGACGTGCATGTTCGTCAATTTGACCCACATTTTGAAAGATGTCGAGGCTGTAAAAACTATCAAATGACACTTTCACTATTTTATAACTTATATCAAATGAAAGCTGAACATTTACTCTTTACTCTCATATAGATGGCATGATGGAACTTTGTTACTGGGTCTTACTGCTTCAGTTTGAAACCAGGGCTCATACCGCCATATTCCGCACGGTCTTCGCAGAATATACCGTAAATTGTGACGCGCGACATTCACACGACGATGGCAATACGTGTAATTTTAAACTATCGCATGACACTTTAGCTAGCTCATGATTTATATATGAGGTGAAAGCTGAATATTTTTTCTTTACTCCCATATAAGTCCCATGCCAGAATATTTTGATTGGATCTTACTGTTTCAGTTTGAAATATGGGCTCAAACCGGCATATTACGTACGATATTTACAAGATTTACCAAAACTGGCAATATAATTCTTCAGAAATGTCGGGGCTTGTAAAACTATCGTATGACACTTTAACTTACTGATGAATGGTATGAAGTAAAAGCTAAATAGTTGTTCTTTACCCCCATAATAGTCCCTGAATTTTTTGATTGGGTCTTACTGTTTTAGTTTCAATTCTGGCCTCAAACCGAAATATTACGCACGGTATTCACAAGATTTGCCGAAAATGATCATAACTCTTCCAAAAATGTCGGGGCTTTTAAACCTATTGCATGACACTTTAACTAACTAATTATGGTATGAGGTAAAAGCTGAAAAGTTGCTATTTACTCCTATATAGGTCCCATGTCGGAACTTTTCGACTGGGTCTTACTGTTTCAGTTTCAAGTCTGGGCTCAAACCGGCATTTCGGCAATTTACGCACGGCTTTATCAGAATTTACCGAAAATGGCCATCACAATCACCATCACATCATTTCGGCCTATACAGCCCCCCCCCCTCTCTCTCTCTCTCTCTCTCTCTCTCTCTCTCTCTCTCTCTCCCTCTCTCTCTCTCTCATTCTATCTTTGTTTGTCTTTCTTTCTTTCTTGCTTTCTTATGATCCTTGTCAAAGGTTGCAATAACTTTCGCCTCTTGTCATTATTTTTCGGCTCTTTTCATGTTTGTTGTGCTAAAACCTATTTTATTATTTAGCCTGATGACTGCCATATTTTTGTGCATATGCACACCATACATTTTGCTTAGTCCATCCGCCTGTGGGCATGCGGGATGTGACGTCATTTTAAAGACCCGAACAAATTTGAAAGACTGATTATGGCCATAGTTTCGGTAGATCCAGTGAACACCGTGCCATATTTCAAACTTAAACAGTAACCTAAGTCTCAATCAAAAGTTCCAAAATGTCACCTGTATGAGAGTGTAGAATAACTATTCAGCTTTCATCTCACATAATTCATTAGTTAATTAAAGTGTCATACGACAGGTTGACAGGTGTCCTCGACATTTTTGGAATAATTATGGCAATTGTTGGTATATCCTGTGAATGCCGAGCGTAAATTATTGGCTGAAATGCCAATTTGAGCCTACATTTCATATTGGAACTGTAAGACTCAATCAAAAAGTTCCAAAATGGCATCTATATGAGAGTGTAGAGTAACTATTCAGCTTTCTCCTTACATAATTCATTAATCGGTTGAAAATCCTCAATATATTTGGAAGCGTGATGGCCATTTTCGGAACATCCTGTGAACGCAAAGCGTAAATTGGCTGAAATGCCGGTTTGAGCCCATATTTCATATTTCAAAAAAGTTCCGACATGCCACTTATGTGAGAGTGTAAAGCAACTATCCCGCTTTTACCTCATACAATTCATTAGTTATATAAAGTGTCATGTGATGGGTTTAAAGGCCTGGACATCTTTGGCAGAATTATGGCCCTTGGGTAAGTTCTGATAATGCCGTGCGTAAATTGGCCTAAATGCCGGTTTGAGCCCTGACTTTAAAGTTAAACATTAAGACCCAATCAAAAAGTTCCGACAGGCAACCTATTTGAGAGTGTAGAACAATTATTTAGCTTTAACCCGAAATAAATCATTAGTTGGTTTAAGTATCAAGCGATAGTATTAAAAGCCCTAGATTTCTATGCGGATTGCACGCCTTTTTCTTTATAGGACATGGCCGATATGCTGATCGTATAATGTTTTCCAAGTTGGGCTTTTTCATCATCTCTATGTAAAAAAAAAAATCGTTTTCCACGTTCTTGATATATCAAGAAAAGACATAAATTTATCCTCTAAATGATCCAGCTTCCTTTTCTTATAAGTGCCACGTAATGTAAATTCCACTTCTTGTATCTTTACACGAGACGATTTAAATTCTCATTTGTTTTTTGAAGACACCGTAGCACCAACTTCTATCGTTCTCAGCCGTAGCAGACGACGGAAGTCTTAATGGTCGCGGACCGGAAGTCTTATTGGTCGCCAAAAGTAGCTCAACTGGTTGGCTTCATGTAAGGTAATATTCATGAGCTTTATCACTTTCATTTAATTCATATTGTCAATTATATTTTGCTTGCAAATAAGTTACTGATTGGTTATTAGGTTTGAAATTCGCTAAGATGCTCTCAGTAAAAAAAATCATTAAAATTATTACAAAGCCAATGGAAATGTTTATATCAGTCCCATATATTATAATTCATGTATGCTCCAGATCTCATAGATTGGCATAGTTGCATGATTTTTTTTTTTTTGACAATTTAGCTGTTGTGTTGTCTTCTCCGCATTTTATTAAGACATAAGAGTCCAGATAATGTTAATAGATCTGGATAGTGTATGACATTCATTGTGTTGTAGTACTTCAGTGTGTGATGAAAATAATGAAGTCTTAATTAAAACTTTAACTTCTTAATTCCTTTCACTTCATCATTCATGATCATGTCTTCACTCCAGTTTCAGAAAGCTGCAGAAAGATGAATGAGGTGATGGTAAATGCAAAGACGTTCCTGAGCCTCATCAGGTCTGCTAAGACGGAGACAGCTAGAAACTGGAACCAGGAGGGACTACAGAGGGCCATGCAATGGGCAGCTTATTTTGAAAGAGTGAGCTGCTTTTTTGATTCTCTCTCTTACCCCCTCCATACCAAGCATTGACATCCCTCTATGGATTAAAGGTCAATTCTTTGCCTATGCTAATGAGTCAGTTGCATGATTTTAATATTTGTTCCTTTTCAATGATTTTCCATGTAAATTTTGTTGCACAAATCCAAATCAATCATTAATGCCGGCCCTGCAGTTGACAAACTAAGGGAGAACCCTGGATTATATCCCATATGGAAAGCAGACTTTGACGTAATCATAGTTAAGCCAGAAGGTCTAGACTCTTGATGCTTCAGGCATAAATTGCACAATTAAAAACCACAAATTTGTACTTAGTTTTATTTAGTTGATTCTAACCTGCAATATTGTGAGGGGATTCTTTTTAAAAAATCATTAACATATTTCCAAACAGATGTGTGGACAAAAGGAGTCAATACAACCCATCACAAACATAGTGTTTCCTCTGACATGCACCTGTACACTGCAGCTCAAAGAAATTGGCATAAGGAAAAAGAAAGGGAAGAAAGGGAAGGATCCACAGTTTTCAACCACAGTATATTTGTCCAGTTCAGCATGAAAAATGATGCTTGAGCCTAAAAAGCATCATGTTTCATGCTGAACTGGACAAAATAATAAATAAATAATAATAATTAACAGCATTTATAGCCCTTATCACAAAGAATGTCTCTAATACCGTGGTTGAAAACTGTGGGTCCTTCCCTTTTTTTCCCTATTCCTTTCCCTATGCCAATTCCTTTGAGTTGTAGTGTATACCACATAATGTGTTATCATCACTTCTTTAACTCAGCCTGTGCCAGATACAATGTGCAGTTCTTTGAGGTTTGTGTTTATTAATGGAGAAATAATCCACCAGTGGCACATTAAAGGTTAACCGGTACTCTCTGACTCTTTCAGGTTCACCTGAAGCTAAAGACGAGACCCCAAGGTGTGGCAGAGTTCAGCCGAGGTCTGCGGATCCTGAACAGCCAACCGGACACATCGACTGGTCCAAACCCTGTCACGTTCGCTGACCTTGAACAATCTACCAGGATGGTACTCAAGGTGGGATGCACAGACTTAAAGTGAAAGAAAAACTTTTTGACCAGTCATGAAATATTCCAAATCAAAAAATTAAAAGACAATAGAAGAAAAAAATGTTTTAACATGTTTGGCAGTCCAGAGAAATTCGAGGAAGTCCCAATCTATGAATGTATGGCTCATAACTGAAGACTTGACCTAAGACTAGCGAAAGCACCATCATATTATTTTAGTGTTTCATTAGGAAGCATCTTTAACCCATAACACAGAAAACTACACTTTTTGTCTCGCCCACCGGAGGTGAAGGCGAGACTAAGGGATCCAAATGGCGTCCGTCCGTCGTCCGTCCGTCGTCCGTCCGTCGTCCGTCCGTCGTCCGTCCGTCGTCCGTCCGTCGTCCGTCGTCCGTCACAAATGTTAAAGTTTACCTGCAAGACTCTCTTTTGACAAATAACTTCACATAGGTTGCTTGGATTACAACCTAACTTGGGTCATAGATGCACTAGGGGTACCTTCATGTTATGGTACCATTGGAGGTCACAGGATAAGGTCAAAGGTCATTTGAGGTCATACGTTAAAGTTTACCTGCAAGACTCTCTTTTGACAAATAACTTCACATGGATTGCTTGGATTACAACCTAACTTGGGTCATAGATGCACTGGGGGTACCTTCATATTATGGTGCCGTTGGAGGTCACAGGATAAGGTCAAAGGTCATTTGAGGTCATACGTTAAAGTTTACCTGCAAGACTCTCTTTTGACAAATAACTTCACATAGGTTGCTTGGATTACAACCTAACTTGGGTCATAGATGCTCTGGGGGTACCTTCATATTATGGTGCCGTTGGAGGTCACAGGATAAGGTCAAAGGTCATTTGAGGTCATACGTTAAAGTTTACCTGCAAGACTCTCTTTTGACAAATAACTTCACATGGGTTGCTTGGATTACAACCTAACTTGGGTCATAGATGCACTGGGGGTACCTTCATGTTATGGTGCCGTTGGAGGTCACAGGATAAGGTCAAAGGTCATTTGAGGTCATACGTTAAAGTTTACCTGCAAGACTCTCTTTTGACAAATAACTTCACATAGGTTGCTTGGATTACAACCTAACTTGGGTCATAGATGCACTGGGGGTACCTCCTCTATTGTGCAACTGATTATCGTCCTGTTTTGTCTTTGTCTAATCTAATAGAACTTGGTGGAGGCTTTTTATTCCATCTCAAAGAAGGGGGAAGGTGGGGGAGGGGGAGTAGATAGAGGAAGTAGCATTGCGTGAAATAGCCCTTCTGATTTATGGAATGTTACATTCTATGGCAGATATTTCACAATCAGCCAGGGATACAATTCTTTTGCGTAGCAACGGAGATCGCGATATTTCTGGTTATTTTCGCAAGTGGGCGAGACACAATATTGCTAATGCCTTGTTATGTTACCAGATATCCGTTGCATCTGTTCAGAGAAAATAATCCCTTTACATGATTTCCTCTATTGCTGCATTTGCGACTTATTGGTGGTTTTGATCTATTGAGTCACATTTTTTACTGTTTCATTGCTGTTTCATTGTTCTGGTCTG
Source organism: Arbacia lixula (assembly GCA_963669155.1). NCBI lineage: Eukaryota > Metazoa > Echinodermata > Echinoidea > Arbacioida > Arbaciidae > Arbacia > Arbacia lixula. Next base: position 6,412,945 of record OZ022582.1, on the reverse strand, counting down.
CAGATTTTGCTGCAGAATCCTTCCCTGAGCAGTGAGATGCGTGGGCTGGTGCTGGCCCGCTACGAGGGTCTTCGGCCCCGCCCTGATGGTACCACGGGTCAAGACATGCTCAACCAGGTTAGACACTGAGCAGGCAGACTCTCGTACTTTCTCGCAAACTCATATTAAACGGATGACACGTTTTAATATAATTACTTTTGTTTTCATGATGTAGAGGGACTGTCTCTATTTCACAGTCTGAAGGATGAATTGAGAGGAATATTACAATTATAACACTGGTTGCTGAATATGTGCACCATCTCCACTCCATGGGGAGTATATCTTGCCCACTGTACAATATTGGTGCTGGGTCAAGATTATTCAGATGATTGTCCACCTCCTACCAGGTATCCCTTTGTTCTCCTGGGTGGAGATCAGCATTGTGGATCAAGTATCTTGCTGAAGGACACAAGTGTTATGGATGGGCTTGAACCTGGGACCTCAAGATATTAAAGTTAAGTTCACAACTACTCAACCACGACAAATGTTATATTTATTAAACCTTCTTGCATGATCCTTTGATTTTAGGATGTTACAGAATGTGCTCATGCAAAGGCTGTACGACAGACTCTTCTCCAGATGAAAGCACTTACAGCGAAGGCAGTGCAAGGGACTGGTAAAACAAAAAATCCAGGTAGATAAATACTAGTTTATCATGTTAAGTTTTATTAAGAAATGCGTGTACAATACATCAGAGTCTTTAAAAAAAAATAGCAAAATATTTGTACAGAGTCTTTTACCAGTTTCAAAATTCTTTGTGATTTGCTGGTATAGTTGTGCACTCATGACATTAACAATCTAAAACTAACAAAATACTTTCAATGGTTTTTAGAACTTCTGTAAGAAGAAAACTACAACTGCAATGTATTATATTAACTTGAATGCTACCATAGTGAGAGAAGAGGAGATTTGTTGTTCACAATGTCTTCAGGTACGTTTACAACAAACACAGTTTGCCACTCCTGCTTGCAATAAAAACATTTATCTCATTAGGATGACTGTCTTCGGTTTTTAAAATCAGAGCAAAATCGAAGCTTATTCCTAGCTTTTCTTGATAGTAGAGCACTTTCAACAATCAATAGATGGCAACTGAGAGCAGCAAATTGTTCTATGTGAGCATATTTTTAAAGAAGAATAATATCATAATGTAAGGCAAACCGTCAATCTTTCACCTCACTAATATAAAATATGTAATAAAATCAAGATGATATATAATAATAAAATCAAAATGATGTACCCATGACTTGGGAAGGACATTCAATATGTGCATTGATGAACAGCTTGTGTTTCTTTGCATCATGATTCCCACCAGCCATAGATAGCCTTTGTGATGTTGAGATCCAGACGCAAGCAGCCATTCTACTTGAGTATGTTCTTCGCTTTCATCCAGCCATCCTGTCCGCAAATAGGTAATGTGCACAGCCACTGAATCTTTTCATTATTCAATGCAAAAGAAGACATTTAACTCCATCACAATGTGGGCCTCCTGAGATATTTTTTATTTCTTCAGATTGGCAGTAATTAAGAAAAACGTCTAATTATCAACTTTAAATGGAACATACATTCCATTGTAAATTTAAAACTTATATGTGAAATATACAATTTGGAGCAGTACTTTTACCAATTTGAAGAGCAGAGTGTGATAAAAACATTTCCATACATGTATGTGTCCAATTTGAAGATTTGACGAGCATTTCAGGTTTATTTCACATTAAAAGAAAATGACAAAGGTGAAACATATCATTGAATGATAAATGTGGATTCACCCTGGCATATACATTTATGCCTGTTCATTTGATACACATTTCAACATTTTGATAATTGAATTTCACCAAATGGACCTATATATTTGTAGTTTATTAAACTACATGATTGCTGTGAGATATATTGCACACCCATATTATATGTATCTTTGTGTTATGCTCCTTTAAGTTTCAACCATGCCTTGCATGTAACACTTTCACTTTTTACTTCGCTTTATCTCAAACTCTCAGTTCTCCTCTTATTCCCGCATTCCAATCTATATATTCACTTGACCACAGCATCCTGCCACTGGTCACTCCCATACTTCTCTCACCCCACATCTCCTTGTACATGTACCAACCAGTACCAATGATGACTAATAATGGAAATATTATACCCTGTATATATAATCGAAAGTATTCCAGAATAAAGACACTTGTAGTTTATACATCAAGCAGACAAGTCACTCTTGCTCTCTGTTCACGCATTGTGTATTATCTTTATGTACCTAACCCAATACATAAAAATATTGTTCTTGCAAAGTTATACAGAATTCTGTAAAATATATGGATGAGTAAAAGAGATTGATATGGAAATCTTTTATTTCTGTTATAATTTTCTCTATTCATATGTGAGATGTATATTGATTCCTTTTGTTTGTTGACTCATTTCAATTTTAGATGTATTTGACTGAGTTTCAGTTGGTTTTTCTTTTCATTGTTCTATATTTTGCATACTGCTAGTATACGTGACCAACTCCATGAAAAGCTACGCCAGAATGCTGCAAGACTGCATGGAATGGTAAGCCTGTGAAAGAAATATGAAACAAGAATTGTAATGAACATTAGTTTGTGTGTGTGTAGTAGTAGTAGTAGTATTTATGACAGAGCATGGATATTGGAGAAGAATGAACACAATGAAAAACATGAAAAAAAAACATTTCGATATGCAGATTTTTTTCCTCAATATTAAAACAAGTTATGTGGTTTATATTAATAACAAAAACACATGGATATACCTCCTGTTAGAACTAATTGCAAGTTTATTTTTCCCCTCATATTGGATTAAATTCTTTCATTCTAATGAATATTCTTTCCTTTTTTTCTATATCTTCTATGTCTTCAGGATATTATATCTTGTGCTGCATCACACAGTTTCAGCAATAGCTTTACGGACCACAGCGGGGATAAAATTCATGACTGTCAGCAGTTTATTAGAGACTGGCTGACGGCAAGGAATAATGAGCAGTGTTCTACAAGATCAGTGAAACAAGAAAGATGACGGCCAGTGTGCGAGTTGGTTGGTGGCTGATGTATCCTGCAAGATCAGGAAAGCCAGAAAACTAAAGGCAAGACGTAATTCTGTCATGATTCTGCAGTCGTAAAGGCCTATTACTGGAAATATGACGTTAGCTGATGACACAATTTGTATGATCGGGTGTTGAGATTCAGCCAGGCATTGAGTCGTAACAACTGATCGGATAGTGTCGTATGTGGTGGCCTTCAGTTGAAGTCCTATGTATCCTCAAAGAACAATGAAAGCAGAAAGAGGACAGACAGCGAGTGAGTTAATTGGAGTCGACTGAGGATGAGGAGAGGGGGTTAGTAAGCTTCTCGGGGACTTTTGCGCCCTGGTTGCTATGTGGTGATGCAGAGCATGGTAAGGACTGATGTCAACTCAAAAGAAACCATGTATGCAGGGAGATAGGAAATGTTACTCTTCACATCTGTGTCCTTGGTACGTGATGCAGTCTAGGCGATCTGTCAGCTCTGCCATCGACCCTGATCTTATACGTGATCCTGTGCAACTGAACGTGTATTAATAGTTAAAAATAGATAAACAAAGCAAATTTGCCATACATTTGTGGTATGACGATGAAGCTGATAACGTTCCCCACAACTTTTATGTACAAGTTTTTCTGTAAAAGTGTATAGGTTTGAAAATATAGTGGTTAAAAAATGGCAACACAGAAAATAAAGAGCAACTGAATAGGCTTCAAAATAATCTTGGCACAGGGCGGATTTGGGGCGGGCACAATGGGGATTAGATGCGTGGCACTGGGCTCTATTCATTAGGGCAGGCTATGGGTTAAAGATTGGACTAAGAATGCCTTTATTAACTCATGTTGATAATAATAATAATAATAATAATAAACAAATAATACTCACAAATCTTATAAGGCAGCAATTTGTCTTGCACGCAAAGGGTTAAAGAATATATTATTAGCAGAGCAGGATTGAGCACACGTTTACAAGCTAAAAAGCTTTTCTATCAAACATACACATATTAAAAAAGGGTTGAAGAACTGTGTCACATGATGAATGTATGACATGTAGTAGTACGTATTGAAATTGGAGCATATTAAATTACTATTAAATTATTTTATTGAAATAAAAGGATGATTTTATTTCTTATTTGATAAGTTCAATACACATTTAGATGGAGTGGTGTGAGAAAAGCATAAAGAAAGGTAGTGGTAAAGAGTATAGAGAAACATAACGGCTGAGGAGGTGCGTTAGAAAGGAAGAGATGGAGAGAGGGAAAGAGACGAGACATTAATGGGAAAAGAGAAACGTACAAAGGTAGAGAAAGAGAGATAGACAGACGGACAGAGAGAGAGAGAGATGGAGATGAAGATGGAGAAAAAAATAGAGATTGTGGGTGGTAGGGAGAAGGGCGACCTCAACTCATTCATATGTGCCTTGTGTGTTTATTTTCATTAGTAGTATGCATAAATCCCACAGACCAGCATTTCATCATGTAAGGTATAGTAATTTTTGTGCTTATTAGTAAAATGTCAATGTGTAGTTGAAGCTGTATATTAATTACCAGTGCCATAATTCTGTTTAGTAAGTACATTTATTAATAGTAGGATTCAAGGCTCAATACTCTGAGATTTAAGAAAGATAAGGAAGTGGTTGGCTGAATGAAAAGGGATACAAGAGTGACATCTATAGTACATGTATCCCATGCATGGTTTTGATACACTTCAATCACAGCCCCTCAGGCTCTGCTCTCAAAGATGAAATGTCTCCCTCTTCCGATTGATACAAGACATGTTTTCTGCGGATGATAATGACTTTCTCCTATTCATCTTGAAAGAATCTACGCAGAAATTCTATCACCGATCTTGCAGTACACATATTCTTATTCTTATTTACACTATTATTACTTTTATTACATGGCAAACTGTATTTATGTGCAATCGATCTTGTAGTGTCTTCATCTATTTAGTAAAGATCTAAAGGCAATAAACGAAAAGGCAATTTAGAAAGTACATGATGATAGAGGCGCACGAAAAAGTTGTAATTGTCGGTGCAGGAGATTCTTAACACAATTATTCTCGGTAAGGTATGTATATTGTTGAAAATATCTAAAAAAAGATTGAATGTAAACATATACAAACTAGCCGTTTTAACTTGCAGATAAACTGTAAATCTACTGTATACAGGTGTATAAAAAAAATAAAAAAAAACACCTTTAAATACGATAATGTGTATATACATCAAAACAAAACAAAATGCACTTATGATTTCTGTCCAATTCGTTTTTATTTGGTAATAACCACGGTGACAGTGGTTGACTTCATTCCCACAACAAAATCTTACTTCAGGGTGTATGACCGCGGGACACTTTGTGTAGTGTGAAGACATATGAATGACAGTTTTTCATACTGAATCTGGCAGCGAGTTTTGAGGTCAAATTCATTGTTAGTTTTCGCGTGACATTGATCTTCACATATGTTGTGTGCGTGAGTTGTATTCTACATGGTCCTTTCATTACCTGTCCCAGATGAATACGTTTACATTTGTCTTTGATTTCCTGGCGGGTTTCTAAGGGATGATGTGACATTTCCCTCACGGTGAGTAATGGCGACATCACTTGGCCACATGCACCTGCTATATGATACACTGTACAATGTTTCCACCTTTCCGATGCGATGGGTTGGGGGTAGAGAGAAAGAATGAGAGAGCGTGAAAGAGAGAGAGGGAGAGAGGGGGGGGAGAGAGAGAGAGAGAGAGAGAGGGAGAGAGAGATGGAAAGAAAGTGAGAGAGAGGGAAAGAGAGAGAGAGATAGAAAGAGATGCGGAATGAGAGTGAGGATGAGAGAGTGAATGAATGACAGAAAGAGAGAGAGAGAGGGAGCAAGGGGCGGAGAGAGGAAGAAAAAGAGAGTAAAGGGAAAAAAGAGAAGGACTGAGGGAGAGGGGAAACAAAAGAATCGAAGGATAGAGGAGAGGTGATAGAGAGGAAGATAAGGAGAAGGCAGATGAAAGAAAGAAATTAATTGATAGCGACAAAAAAATGTGCGTTTGCGTAAGACAGACTGTATAGTGAGTGTTGAGGGAAAGGAGTGGCGAAGAGAGAGAATGCAGCGATAGAGGTCGTAAAATTGATGTTGGCCGTTCATACGGAGTCTGAGCCAGAGTGGGAGAGACAGAGGTCAGTGGATCTACATGAATATGTGAAGGAAAACAAAGGTAATAGGATAATGAGGGAGGGAAGGGAGGGGGGGTCAGTACGCAGTAAGGAAACTAACAGAGTGATATGATATGGAGAAACACCAGGAGACAGGCCGCATCCCTGCTAACACGTGTGTGGCTACACTCAAAACTGAATAAATAACATAAACTGCTGTGAGGGAAACTAGAGTAGGGGGAAAGAAAATACGAGCGATGTATCTTTGAAGGCGCAGAGGAAAGGTGGGGCAGAACAAATAGCATTGAGACTACAGACACTGGCTAGAGATGGGCGTTGAAAAAATATGGAAAGACAACGGCAAATCGTGACTTGTCTACACAGAGACGATACGTACTGTACAATAAAAGGTTCATTACCTCATGACAAACGAACTTTCCCTTTTCCAGGCCAACAAGTCTTCCTGCCATGACTACTCAAAATAAGGACATCAAGACGTAAGGTCGTAAAGTTGATGTTGAACGTTGATAAGGAGACTGAGACACAGTGGGAGAGACAGATAGGGTATATGAGTGCACATGGATAGACGGTGAAAGACGGACAGAGATATGTAGACAGAGGGAGAGAGAGATAGATAGATACAGAAACACAGAAAGGAAGCGAAAAGAGTGATATATATATATATATATATATAGAGAGAGAGAGAGAGAGAGAGAGGAGAGAGAGAGAGAGAGAGAGACAAAAGAGAGAGAGAGAGAGAGAGAGAGAGAGAGAGAGAGAGAAGGAGGGAGAGGCATGCAGACGGGGAGACAGGGGGAAATAGAGGCAAATGGATAGAGAGAGCGAGAGAGAAAGAAGGTAGGGGGAGATAGAAATGATGAGAACTAAGGAAGAAAGAAGGAGATACAGACAGTTAGACAGATAGAGAGAAGGGTAAAGGTAGAAAGCGAGAGAGGGAGAGAGAGAGGGGGGCAGGGAGAGAGAAAGAGAGATGGAGAGAGAGATTGAGAGAGAGAAATGGAGAAAGAGATGGAGAGAGAGAGGAAGGGAGAGGGGGAGAGAGAGAGAGAGAGAGAGAAGGAGAAAGATAAAAGGAAAGGGAGAGAGAAAGAAAGAGATGAGGAAAACAAAACTAACCAGCCTGGAAGATGTTTCAGATCTCCCGCCCCGATGATAATCGTGATCGGAAACGAGTCACACTGGCACGCTAATCATCCCGGGTATCTTGTTGTGACTGTGTGATGGCGGGGGCGTCCGCCACTATTCTGAAAGGCGGGGGCGTCCGCCACTATTCTGAAAGGCGGGGGCGTAGAGGGAGACACTTCACGAGTATATAGAAGTCTTTACGATAACGTAATTGGTAAATAGAATGATAATTTATTGTCTCCTTAAGGCGAATGGGAGGATTGGTTGTATTTGGTTGTATTTAGGATGAGGAGAAGTTGAAGATGGTGAAGGGAGATAGGAGGTGCCCCCGATGATGTTTTTAAACAGCAATCACCTTATTTGTTACGTTGTCTGCAGTATAATCGATGGTCGGGTTTGACTTTCTGAACACTGATATCTTTAAAAGATCCCTATTACATTAACAAGATTATGATCAGTTATTTTCTTAGCCCCAATAGACATCATCGTGAGAGAAATGATAAATGATACTTTAGCTGTTTACATTGTTGATGTGCTTCTCTGTGTATAGTTAACACTTTTGACATTGGCTGTAAGCGTAACATGAATGGTCATTTTGAATAATGACAGGGTTACCCATCGCATTAGTTGCAATATTACCGCCTCTGCCTCCAAAATCATCCCCACCTCCTCCTTCTCTTCCTCTTCACTTTCCTCCTACTCCGCATTCTCTTCCATCGCGTCTGCTCCTTCTCTGTCCTCCTCCCCCTCCTCCTCCTCCTCCTCCTCCTCCTCCTCTTCCTCTTCTTCTTCTTCCTCCTCCTCCTCCTCCTCCTCCTCCTCCTCCTCCTCCTCCTCCTCCTGCTCCTGCTCCTCCTCCTCCTCCTCCTCCTCTTCCTCCTCTTCCTCCTCCTACACCTCCTTTTCTTCCTCTTTACTTTCCTCCTGCTCCATCTCGTCTCCTCCTACTCTGCGCCCCTCCTCCATCTCCTCCTTTCCAGCTACCTCCTCCTCCACCTCCTCTTTCTCTGCCATTCTCCTACTCCTCGTCGCCATTCTCTTCCTCTCGACCTACCCCTTCTTCTCCTCCTTTGCCCCTGTCCTCAATTTCCTCCCTTTCAGCCTCCTCTTCCTCCACCTCCTCTTTCAACGCCTTTCTGCTACTTCTCACCCCCCCCCCTTTACTTCCTCTCCATCTTCTCTTCCTTCTCTTCCTCTTCACCTTCCTCCTCCATCTGCAGTCTCTCCCTCCTCTTCCACCACCAGTCACCTCTTCCTCTTTCATCTCCCCCTCCCCTGTTAGAATTCTTGTTTACCTGTTGTCTCATTTCTATCCTATAACGTCAAGGAACATGCTGCCAAGAAGACCCACAAACTTCAGCACGGGGTCAAATGAATAATGATGAAGGAGGAAAGAACAATGAAGAGTTGTACTATGCATTTTTTGAAAATGATAATAAGCCATTTTCCTCGCCGCTGATATTATTTTACGTTGTAAGCATGACGTCAAGAGCCTATGACACTAAATCATGAAGCTACAAACCAGTACAGTCCTCTTTCATGCCTACGGGATAAATTATGACCACGAAGTCATATTTGAATAGTACATGTTTGAAGAGTTTGCAGGTACATGTACTATTCGATGGCGCATTTTGACAATGTTTATCATTTGACAAACATGCCAACGTCACAGATATCCTTCAAAATAGTCTTAAGCGTTGCAAATGATGTGACAAGTTTCTCGCGGCATTTCAGGAGCTAGTTTAGTGATCAAGTTTAGTGGGGCACTGTGAGCAAGACAGGTATCGATCGTGACAGACAGTTATCGTCCTTGCTTAAAATTTCACCAAGCATGGCTGCGTCGTAAATCAAAGATTTGGATGGAATCTAAACAATATCATTCAATTGCTTTCTCTTTTTTAATTAAAATCAAAACACACCAATGTTGCGTAGTTTCATCTTTACTTTCTTCCACATAGATTTCGCTACATTCTTCATGTGATACTATGATATGAGGTAGAACACACGCGAATAAAGATCCAACCCTACAGAATGTGGAACAATAAGAACAATTAGAATCTTTTCTTTTTGAGAAGAAGACTGAAGACGAAGCAGCAGATCAAAAAAATTGGAAAGAGTAGAAAAAATTGAGAAGGAAGAGGAGAGGGCGGAGGAGGAAAAAGAAGAAGAGGAAGAAGACGAAGAAGAAGAAGAAGAAGAAGAAGAAGAAGAAGAAGAAGAAGAAGAAGAAGAAGAAGAAGAAGAAGAAGAAGAAGAAGCAAAAAGAATACAGGAGGACATTGATAGGCTAATATCAACAAAAACGTACTTCAATTCACCTCGATTCAAGTGCTAAGTTTAACTAGAGTACACGAGCAAGACCATTTTCACATTTCAACATTGAGTCATTAGTAGAAGGTCAGTACCCTGTAACTTTTAACACCAATCGTCTCATTTTATGGGGGGAAGTCATCCCTCCAGGTTACGATATATCACCAGCCTTCTGTTTGGTTGCCCAGAGGTGAGATCGAGCTAGCACACCTTTTTAACGATTTCCCTTGGGAAAAAATCAAAACTATTTCCCAACCGTCGATGACTGATCCGTTACTTCGAGCTACATACTTTGTTTTGAATTTTGTTCCAAATCGCTTGATCGAGCCTCAGACAATAAAAGAAGAAGGCATATTTGGAACGAAGTCGACTCGATTTCGACTGAAAGTTTTACGTAGACGGAGTAAAAGATACTGTGAAAGTAGTGCTAACTCAGTGTGCACTGTCAAAATATACTCTCTACATATGCATCGATCTAACCGATTCGGGGTTAAATGTTAACGTCATCATTATCGTTGCTCTCTACGTATCCAAATGAAAAAGCCTTTAAAGAAAAAAAAATGTAAGTCGGGAAAACCGTTCAACAAACATCTCCATACCTTACGAAAAACAAGTGTTTGATTGTGCTGATAGCACACACTGCGTGAACGATTCCCGACAAGTACAGGAAAGTATGAATTGTTTAACTTCTGAATGAAAATGTAAAGAACAGAGAAAAAAAGGTAATTCTCACAAAACCCAAGACAAAGCAATGTCATATGAGGACGTTGTTGTCCGTTTTTTGGTGGGTCACATCAATAGTCCGTGTATATTTCGTTCGCTATTAATTTGCTTAACGAGATGTCAATGTCTTGCTGTTCTGCCGGGTCGCTAGTGACAATGGTCTTTCTGTTTCTACCACGCGGGGTTTTGTGCCTCTCTTCTGTCAGCATCTCAGTATGGTGTTTCTTCGCCCGCTTTCATCCTCCGCGGGCTGCTTCTCAAGAAGGATATCAAGAAATTACCCCGCGTCCTTAGGACACGTCGTCGTCGCAGATGAAAAAGGCATCGTTTGCGCGGTGTTGAGCCAAGTTTTCCCCGCAATATGATTTGTTTTCCTGTCTGCCTTTTTTCTGCTTTTCCTTTTCTGTTTTTTCTGCTTTTCTTTTTTCTGCTTTACTTAAACCTCTGCAAGTGAAACAAAAAATTGTGTTTTGTTTAAATCCCCCCCCCCTCTCTCTCTCTCTCTCTCTCTCTTAAGCATTGTCAGTATTTTTATACTTCTTGTTCTTTTCTATAACATCTCTACAGTTTACAATTTGATTTCTCATTGTCTTTCGTTTTCTTTAAGTTTTCTTCATTTCCTTCCTTAAAATTTTCTTTTCCGATCCAATATCAGGAAGATGATACATGAATAAAAGTTGAACCAATTTCTTTCCTTAAAGTTTTGGTCTTTTCACGGTTTTCACACTTGCAGATTTGCAACATCTCGTCATTTCGTAGTTTGTGAGTGGATGGAGAGGGTGGGGGGGGGGGGGATCCTACTGATGCGTTCCGTGTTTTAGTTGTTGTCTATACTCCTTCGTCCTCTTTTTCCTTTCACTCCGAGTTCACCTAAATGAAGAAGACAAAACACTGTGCCAATCTTCGCGAGACCATTCGCTCCTTTTGCCGAATATTCTGCTCCGTGCACACTTAACCGTCATCTCCATATAGCCATTCTTTCTCTTTAATTCTCGGGTATCTTTCTCTTTATTTTTACTTCTGCTTCATATTTCCCCCATCCTCATCATAACCTTAATAAATTTTCGGTTTTCGTGTCCCGTCTTTTTGACTGAGTATTTACTCCACCGTTCTTGTTCATGTTTGTTTTGTTCGAGTCGTTTATCTTTCTTTCAAATTTTCTTTCTGTTGTCTCCTCTTCTACGCCATCCATTTGTCAGTCATTTAAGTGGACATGTTGCTTTTCAATCCGTATAATCATACCCTATTTTGTTTTAGATTGTCGTGCATTTTCTCGTTATTCCTAGAACCATGTACGTGGAAAGATATTCTCTCTTTCGGATGAACTATGTTGATGCATTCAAAAATCATGAAAATTGTTATCGTTTGTTTTCCCATTATTCGTTGTTCATCTTTTTACCAATTGCAAATACGTAAAAAGTGTTATCGTTCGTTTTCTTATTATTTATTACCATTTGCCTGTAAGTAATGTTTCCTTTGTAACATGATATTCTTTCTCCTATCTATTCAGTCGTGTAAAATTCGCCTTGCATCAACTGACTTCCCTCATTAATAGATCCCAGTCAGCAGCTCCATCCTATCCCAGGGTACATTGACCTCTGGGGGTCAAAGGTCATCAAAGGTCGCTCAAACGCTGGAGGGGAGATAATCACTTCCGGCGGGGGGCTTCCGGCGTAAGAAAGGTAAAAGGTTTCCCTTTCACGGCGACTGCGGTTGTAAACCTGGATACCCCCTCTCGTTGGGAAGCTCAATAAAGGCATTTGATTGGTTAATATTGCCGATGACTCATCCTAAGCGCTCGTTGTTGTTTTTGTCTTTTATTTGAAGCTAATGCTTTATGACTGTTTTCTCGCGATGCACAAAATATTTGTAATAGTAAGCACTCCAATCGTGGCCGAATCATCTAACCAGGAGGAGGGCCAGGACTAGCGCGAATGTACTGAACTGTTGTATAAAGAGATGCACATCATCATGATATATTATCACCCTTGCCACATATCTCCTTTAAATATCTCCAGCTGCTGTAAAATATAATTCATTCCAAATCAGTTCAATACTCGTGGAACTATGGTTTATCTAATATGAGGTAGATAGACTCCCGGATTAAAGCGGATGCGGTTTATATTTTGGAAATATAAATAGGGGGTAGTAACTTTAAGACGGGAAGTGAAAATATTAATAAAGAGCAAGGGAGAGGAGGAGGGGTGAGGTGAAGAGGGGAGTGCAGGATGAAGGTAGTGAGAATGAAAGGGACTAAGAAGGGGAGGGTCGTGAGGGGGTGGGGCTGAGTTAGAATCTTGGTCATATCCCTTTGGAATCGTGTCCTCTATATCAGGTTCGGGGTTTCCGGTGATGATTGTTTGGAGAAAGCACTGAGGAAGATATGGCTCTCATCGAAAGGAACAAAGTCTACGCTGCATGTAGCTATCTTGAGGGGCTCGTAAAGAGGATTGAAGCCCTAATAGTAAGCTGAATTGAGTAAAAGCAGACTCATCAGAGAATTGGCAAATATTTCTTTTAAAAAAACAGAGGTTTTCCTCCTTCTACTTCATATAATGTTTCTGCGTTCTAATTTTAAAAAAACCCTGTAATTTACTTTTTTTTTTAAATGTAGTAGCCACGTGAATCATATTGAAATACTGTCCTCTCTCTCGTTCCCCCCCCCTCTCTCTCTCTCTCTCTCTCTCTCTCTCTCTCTCATATATGTAGGCACACACATACATCAATATACACCTTAAGCATCACTGATAATTGCCGAGAAATATTTGATATTTTTTCAGCATCTGTAGGAGAGTTTCTTTTCCGAAAGGTACTGTACGTGATTTTATCTGTATCAAAGACGACGAGAACAATGAAACGACCCTGACTACCTCCGCTGCATGCTTCTCAAACTTTTCCCACTTTCCAATGGGATACAAATTGAATATTAATTGAATTAATACAATCAAGACCACATCAATATGCGGGTGGGTCCTTGGATTTGTTTTGTACAGAAAGAATGAATTGTATTTTCGAAGCGTGCCATCAAAATCCTAATTCATTTTTGTGTTTTGATATTCATAATGTTCTCGTCAGACTGATATGCATGGTTTTTACTTGAAAATGCTAAAATTATTATTGGGAAATATAAATGTCATTGCAGGAGATAAAGACATGCGCATACAATAGCCGTCCTTAGGTATCACGATGCCCACTTACAGGTTCTTATTCATAGATTTTATGCAGATCAATTGATTTTCAAGATAAGTGGCTTTTATTCTTCCAAGCGATGCGCAGGACCATCTCAATACCAACGAAACATAGTCCCGTGTCAATAGCAACACAATTTGTTGCCTGTGGGACAAAGAGAGTTAAAGCATGACACTTAATCTTAAAAAACTGAATATTATAATAATAATAATAATAGAGCACATTTATAACGCGCCTAATACTATGTTTCTAGGCGCTGTGTTATTATCATCTTTATGTCATAATCATCTTTATGTCATAATACACGATTGGTTAAGCTACTACTATTCGTCATAACGGCATACTTCATGTATACTCCTCAGTATGAACAATTCCCCATACACAACGTTTGTCATAACGAGCCCGGTCAACCATTGGGTTCGCTGGGTTCAAACAACGTTCGCGTATCACATGCCATGTGTGTGCTCTTCGCGTGCCACTCTAGTCTTAACCCTTTAATGTCCGACACATACGTGATGTGTGCGCATCCCTGGGCAAAACAATAAGAATGTCATGCAAGAGTTAACTGGCTCTTTCCGAAGCGGCTTGATGCCAAAAACTCTTTCTAACGCAACAGATATGAATAATTGATTCCGAGTTGCCACCAATCTACGTTTCGTTGATGGGCCAGCTAGGTAGATGAGGCAATCTTGCATGTCCCTGTTTGAACCAATTCTCGACGCAATCTAAATTCTGCTCATTTGATACAATGGGAATTTTTTTTCTATTACAAACAGTCGTCTGGTGCATGCCCAAAGGTCGTTACATCAATTGTACTATTTTGAGAGAACTGCACCTATCCCTTCTGCACCTGAACATTTCACAGAATTGGGTCGTTTTACTTGTAAAAATACATGACAGTTGCCCATTTATACCGTCAACAAATTACAGGTAATTGATCATTGTTAATTTGATTTCCATCAAGGAGTACAGACTTATGATATTTGAATGATATCCGAAGTACATTTTCCCATTTAAAATATTCAACAAATTTACAAATATCATCAAAATTACATTTACGTCCTTTTTGATGTACACTATACATCCGACCCGGCGTAGGCGATGTACTTTTATACGCAGTGTCAATGAGGTTATGAAAGTGGAAACATTTTCTCACCAGAATCTCATCTTTGACAGATCACTTTTCTCGATAAAGCCGTCAGGCCGTTCGGCATAAACCAAACGATTCAATAGAGGGGGCTGGATGAAGTAGACTAATCCTTCTTAATGTCTTCCCCAACTGAAAAAAGTGGATAAGGATAGAGTAACTATAATAATCTTAGAATATTAGACGCTGTGTTTTATTTGGGATTAGAAATGCCCTGTATAGTCTTGAAGCCAGGTTCCTCTTGAAAGCATAGACTCTACAAAGAAAAACACACAACCACGGCTTCAAGTATGAGAACGCTGTCTGAGCTACAATTGCATACGTCAGTTAATGCATATTCATGTATTAGTGCTTGTTCTCCCACTCACTGTTTTCAAAACAGTCTTCATCCAAACAGGGATGTGTTATGGAAGGATAGGAAGCAACTTTCTTTCTTTGAACCCATGTGCCAAGCCGATGAAAAGTTATGGTGTTCTCAACAGGTGCTGTTCAGGTGTTTGAACAATTATGAACATGATTGTGTGGCAACGGTTTCTCAGAGAGAACAAAAGAAATGTACAGTCTCATTTCGCTTGTCCCGTTCTGTTAATGACATTAATACTTACATGAGCACAACAGGTATCAGCAAACACAAATAAACAAGTTTTTCAAGTAAAATATCTCTGCTTCACGCAAACACACACAAACGCCGTTAATGATAACATACAGCTTAATATATTATTTTGAGGGTGGTTGAATCTCCCAAATGCACAAGTTGTCGGAAAGTGAAGAAATTGGTCAATTTTGTAATTAATACAAATAGCTTATATGTCCGATTTTTAATGATTCCTCAATACTTTTCGAAACAAAAGCAGAGTATTAGGATGTGTCATTATCTGCCGTTAACTTCCCTCTAGTTTGCAAACGATTTTTTTTTTTAAATCAAAACGTCTACAGACAAATGGGAAATTAAAGAAATTTCTTTTCAAGTTGACATCAGCTAAATGTCGGCTCGGCACATGGAACATCAAAGCATTGTCATGATTATGGAATTCTTTTGACATTCATGAGAACGCTTTAGAACCAATACAGATGTTTGAATGTATTATGCTCGAGTTTCTACTCCTTCCTATAACACTTCCCTGATCCAAAATACACGGCACAGGTTCGAACCTCCAACCTTTGCCGATTTTGAACTTCCACAGTCACTTGGATCGCGAAGTACGATAGACGGACGTACTGCATTGTGACAAGATATAATAAAGGTGCGCACAGGTATGTCAAGTAATGTTCTATTAAAAGTCGACATTCTCATTTAAATTGTCTCTCACCCTCATTTTTTCTTCCCCCCCCCCCCTCTCATGATACCAAATTTAATATTCACTATTTCTAAACTTAAGACAACTTGAA
This sequence comes from Arbacia lixula, assembly GCA_963669155.1. NCBI lineage: Eukaryota > Metazoa > Echinodermata > Echinoidea > Arbacioida > Arbaciidae > Arbacia > Arbacia lixula. The sequence continues at coordinate 6,396,840 of OZ022582.1, read as the reverse complement.
AAATCTCACAATTATAAGAGTTAGCCTAGCAAATGCGTGCTACTCGGTGCAATGTCCGTGGCGCCTCTTCTGATATCACGTGACCATGTATACACGTGGTGTAGCGCGAATGCGTGTAGAACTGATACAACTTTATATTCAATGTGTATAATGCAGTGCGTATGTATGTACAGTATGTGTGTAGGTATGCGTTTTATTTGTTGCTATGTCTCTGTGTATAATGATATCATGTGTGAGTCATTGTGTGGGTGGGTATATGTGCGCGCGTCCGTGTGTATGTGTGTTATTATTACCATTCTTGTGTGTTTAACACTTCACATACACGAGCACTCATCGAAAGCTCCGTCGACGTTGTATCTTTTAATAGGCCTACAAATTACGTGAAACAATACTCGCCCACTCTATAAAAATCCGGCCTTTTCAATTTTTGAGAATAATCCTTTTATTCCATTTTGCAGCTAGCATACTTTGCGCGAACATTTATATTCGTGAATATCAAAATGGATGCTGAACATTCCTCGAGCACGTCGAACATGATTATGCCGGGGACAAAATTGTTGCTAATAGTATTATTGATCTAAATAAAGTCATGTTACATCTTCATTGTTTTCACAATTTCAAAAGCCACTTTATCAAATGGAACGACAAAGACGAGGATAAAATCCTTTCATCGCTTTGATGGAACGAGTGGATTACTCAACTGCTGTGGAAGGGATATCTTAATGGCGTACCCATACATTTTAGAGGGAAAACCATCGCCGTCTGAAATTCAAATCCGTTTCGGATCACTATGTTGTGCCATTTTGCCGCGTCAGCTGACTTTTCGGTGGTTTTCATCTCCACAGCTTGGCGACTATATAACCGCGGGATCATTAATTCGTGGGTAAAAGACCAGCGTGGATTTCCTGGCTGCATAATCAGGATAGTTGGAATCATCAGGCGGTGACGTTTAGCATGTTAAACGACGGATTGAAGCGAGGATGATGGATATAAGATTCTGAAAGCTTGCCTGTATGGAAAACGGTATTTTTGGGATTGACAACACCCGGATAGCTGAACGTCGTGTGCTTCAACAGGAGTTCTACCTGTTGCGTTCAATCTGATGAATAAAAAAACATGCCAGTGTTGCGTGTCTGCAATTGCATTCAAATTCTATACTTCATTTTTGTTTGTCGTAGTAGGATGATAATTCATAAGGCCTAGAAGTGCATTCATTTTTGTTGATGCTATACCGTAATCTACGTTATTATGTGATTATTTGTGTCTTGAAGATGATGAAGAAGAGGCGAGAGCCCCATTAAGACGGTTGCACGAGGCAAAAGCCTCCTTCATATTCCCTCCGTCACTATGGTTACGGTTTCTTGTGTGTCCTTCTCGATCAAATCGGAGTAAATACGCATTTGGCACGATTTAAGCAAGGAGAAGAGAAGCAATTTTCATATTATCCTCATTTACTGTGGTCCTAAGGTAAAACCGGTGGCACATTGCTTATTCGGATATTATTCTCACATTGTTTTAATTCTCCTCAAACCGACCATGAAATATTAAAGAGCCATTCGACATTCATGCAATAAACCGAACAGACGTTGAGAAACCACCACCCCATCTTTTTCCTTGTGGAATAGTGCTCCGAGAGAAACAAGAGAAGCTCATGTCGTTATAATCTTTAAACAGAGTGCTCGATAGACAAAATGTCATCAACTATGTGTCAATAGGTTTGTAAATTCGGCAAGTAGTATGTGCCAGAAAAAATGTGGCCCGTGTGTCTAGAACTTAATAGTGATTTATTTTCTATCGTGGAGAATGATGTAATCATTATTCAGATTTACTGATCCATATCTTGGCGCCATTTACAGTGGTCTATGCCTTCTTATCTTCTTGTATGTCGACAAACGAAACCGCGTTCCTTGAAACTATGTTTGAAAAGCTTGTTTGGTATAGAAAATGCAGGGGAAGCATGAATACAAAAACAACAATAAAACAACAGAAACACATACCAACACAATTGACCATATCGAAAAAAATTATCCCTCTTTGAAAGTTTTCATATCAAAATATGAACTTAACTGTTGATCTATAAGATACAGAAGGTCATTTTCACGTTCAAAGAAATCATACATGTATATGATGAAGCTGCGATCTCGATTTTCCCCCGGATGAAGACAAGGATATCATTTGCAACGTTTCGAGACAATTTACGGAGCACTTTAAGCAGTTTAGGCCCATAAAAATGTGCCGTTACCGTGACAACAGCTCAGTACAAAACACTGACACTCTTTCGATCGTTCTCCCTCTTGTCTCGTGCTCGAGTACACATGATAACAAATATGATATCGACTCAACTCAGTTTTTAAGATATAATTTCTCAGACTCTCCTTACGAAATATTAAACCAAGCGCAAAGTTTATTTGTCTTGCTACCGTTTGCCCTAAAGTCACTTCCAAACACAAACAATCGTTCTACCCTACCATCAGAGAGGGAAAAAAATGAAGATTCACATCAGGGTTATTAGCGCGGTCTTACACTGCACACTCGAAGGAAATGACAGGTAGTAAAATTGACGTCATTTTACGATGACGTCACATCGTGTCAGCACTGTGAACCCCAGTGTCAAGGATGTGTGGGAAAGTTTTCGTTGAAGATAAACATTGGCTCTCGCCAGTTTGTTGTCGTAGAGGGTAGACTGTCCAGTATGACTCACCGAGAATTAAAGGGAGACAGTCAGCAAGGCGGAGGGAAATTCTGCGACAATTAAGATGCTGCACTATGGGAATTGTGTGTTTTAATTCTTGTGGAAAATATCACATGTAATATACAAAGAGTTAAGTATTATGCATAACTCTTATAAAACGCAGATGACATGATTGAAACGAACTGATCAGCATTCTTGTGCTGTAGTTTGGAAGAAATCAGGAATTAATTAAATATTTATTTTTGCTTTGAATACGTATTTGTCTGAAAGGTAAATTGACACAATTATGTTACAAATGGTTAAACAATAGTTGGGTTATCATGATATGAGTGACAGGAATATAGAATGTCCTGCGTAAGATCGATGTCACGGGCGCGGCCATCTTACATGTGTCTAAACAAAATGCATCGTCCGTTTCAAATATTTAAATTGTCTTACAACAGATGCTTTGATGGATTATACCTTTAATTTCGATACAATTTAGACACTCTACATTATCCGGGATAAAGTGACTGGCTCACTGCAAACAAATAGTCTGTTCTATTATGAACGTGGGAACAATAAATTGTACGTGACCTACAATCAATCATGAGCATGTTCCTGTGAAAGCGGTTGATTCCTCGTAAATCATGATTAATGCATTTAAACTTAGATTGTTCTCAGTGTAGAATTAGACTCATATTTTTTAAAGTTTTTTTTTTTAAACTAAAGATTTGTTTTACAGGTGTCACACCACTATTCGTATGTCCGTATGACCTCCCTGACTAACGTTTTGAGCGTGTGTTGATTATAGCATACTCATATTTACTTAAACTTTGAATCTATCTCCTAGACCTTCGTGGAAGCGCAGTTCCCGAGACTGAAATGGAACTACCCCGTTTAAGAAAAAAAAAACTCTGCAATAAAAATCTAAACAACTCTGAATTATCTGTAGATGAAATAGATTATATTTCTTGGCCCCGAGCCACTTTTTAAAAAAAACATATGAAAATAATAAAACGGTGTGGGAAATCCGGGTATGATGATAAACAAGCAACGTTCTACTCTGAGACTGTTTAGGCAGGTTGCCATGGCAAAACGCGTGTTTAAGTTATTCTGTATTTATTCTCTTTGGTTTCAATTTACAAGAAGCCCGATATACAAAACGTAGGATATGGGTGTTATATTTCTTCCATTTACGAAAAAAAAGATGGGAAGTGTTTAACTATTGAGCCACACCCAGTAAAGATTGAAAGCCCAGATGATCCTTCCAGAAGCAACACGACGCTCCATTCTTACACTATTTATTAATTATATCGTTACAGTATTACTACGGACTAATGTTATAAACATGGTGACAACAAATTTCTTCTATAATTTCCATACACATATACCTGATTTTATACCGAACGTCTGGAAACTATTCACTTGAAAATGAATGATCGTTTACCACATTTCTTGATCTTGATGGTTGTCAAAAGAAAAAAAATGCGGATATCGACTAAACGTTTATGATTATTTATAAAAAAAAAAAACAGCTGCAACTATGAATTTGTATTTACCCAAAGGATCACATGTTTATTCATCGGAGTTTTCTTTATTTACTGAGAGTTTACTACTACTACTACTACTACTACTACTACTACTACTACTACTACTACTACTACTACTACTAATTCGAGGGCATGCATAGGCTTGAGCCTATGCCATCTCGGGTTCCATGAACATAGTGGCACTTCCAGACCTATCTGTCCAGCATGGCTATCCTCAGCATACATGTGTACACTCCATCCAGTGCTTTCTCTTGTAGGGCTGTGAGTGTCCACTGAGAGTTTAATTTAATGGTAGTATGTCAACGTGCTTACAGAGTGTGTAGATTACCATTTTCATGATGCTTCTTGTTCATGGGCATACATATCTTTATGTCAATTTCGTAATTTTTATGTCATAACATAATATGAAACCTTGTTTTTGTTCTTAGACATGCCACATCATGTGCAAGTATATCCATACCGGGTCCAATATCTACAAACTTTCATTAGTTTGAAAACCCTCCACAATTGTTTTTGATAAACAATTTGTTTGTTCTCATGTTGCTGTTGACTTTTATGGAAAATAAATAAATTTTAACTTAAATCTTGAATCTCGAATCGTTTCTTTAAATATACATTCTCATGTGAGGAAAACGATCAGAAAAGTAAAAACAGATGACAAAAAACAGGCTCATTGGAAGTAGGTATTACTGGTACATGTATCTGACTCTCTCATAACCTTAAGTAAACGGAAAAGAAAAAAAAAATACAGTAAAAAAAACAGAGCTGTTGAGAGGCAGGAGCCATATTTGTGAAAGCTGATTAGCCTAGTTAGTTACTAAATATGCATGTAACTAACCAGGCTTAGTAAGGTTTCATGGATTTGGCCCCAGGCTGACTGGGAGAACATACATACAAACATGACTGGTGCATGTATTTGACTCTCGTAACCTCAAATGAAACGGGAAGAAAGAGGAATAAGATGAAACGTTCATTAATATTCTTAAAATATTCACATAAAGATATGACAGAAACCAGGCACCATATTTATGAAAACTGACTAACCTAAATAATTACTAAATAACTACCTGGCCTTAAGGTTTCATCAATATGGCTAAAGCTCATTGGAAGTATATACATACGCACATGACCGGTGCATGTATTTGACTCTCTAAAATGAAATTTTGCTCTCTAAAATGAAATGGAAAGAAAGAGGTCAGCTAGTGCTGGATGGAGAGGGAGATGGGGAGGACGGCGTTCGCCGGAAGAATTACCTCGCACAAATCTGGTTACTGGTTTCCCGCGGTGTCACGGTGTGCGCCGCGAGTGTCCCGCAGCGAGGAGATTCCGCCGGAACCAGGGAGGAAGAACCGCGTTCATATCGGAGAGTGCACAGCTTGGCAAGACCATCGAAGCTGCTGTGTATGTCGCAAGGATGTTGTTTAGATAAGCGATGGCTATTAAAGCGAGGGATAAAATGCGCTGAGCATATAATGGTTGGAGCACCAAACTAATAATTGCTGTTACACCAATAATCAAAGTACACCCACATTATCTCTTGGAATACTGATACCCCTTTATCCGATAAATGATTTTTGACGAAATATTTAAAATGCAAAATGCTCTTTAAAATGTCCACCTTATTAAGTAACTTTAACCATTAAAAAAAGAGTTATGACTGGTTAGGTTGACAACATAGTTTTTAGCAGGTCGGGCATTTGTACTGAGGACTCGTAAACTTTGATCGAGTGGTTGTATTTAATGATTCCAAATTGTGATAAGAGCCAATTAGCTGACAAAGTGAAATTTAACGATACATGGTTTTAAATTGTAATACCTAATAATTTGTTTGCATCGAAATTAGTACATTCCGAGCGTAACGTTCCAGACAGGATGTGAGGTTTGTTGTCATGTCTCTTTTATGGAGGTGTGAACGCAGCCGGCGCTACCCACATATGCTAATTGAGAGACCAATTACACGCATTGCCATTGATCGCAGAGACCGATTAACAGTAGAAGCCGCGTTGCAACTCATTAAACCCAATCAGCCATCCATACACTCCCTAGTAAGATTTTATTGCAATATAACACCTTAAAACCAGCCTGGAATATCATAGAAGAATATAACGATGTAATCTCGCTAAGGAAACGATTCAAGGATGCATATTTTCTTTACAATTTCAATATTTTGTGTTGTGGAATCAAAGCAGAGAGGACGAGAGCGCTAGCATGGAGTTCATAACGGAGAGAATTAACTGTGTGGTGACACCCGGCGTTATGCGGTCGCAGCGTTTTTATTTTAAAGACAGGGTAACTCTTTTGCAAAAGTCACGAAACTCGGTATGGATACCCAAACAACAACATGTATAAAATATCATAGTCAAAGTCTCGTGAACTTTTTCAACAAAACCGAAAAACTATCCTTGTTTACGTCTGAAATACCCACTTTTCGTAGCGACTGTAGTCGACATACCGTATAGTATTTTTCCTATCAGTGTGCGATGCGTCGGTCAGCAGGCATAGCTTACATGAAACCATCACTGCGGTGTGGACAGCTGTCTTTTGGTCTCTAGCCTACATTAATCAGTAGGAGTCCAAAACTCTAAGGATCATGATAATTCCGCTTTAATCAAATCAGTTTCCAGTTCGAATATTTTTAGGGAAGTTTTCATACAGTAGTTTCTTCCTTATTTCATGGTATTTACACAATCTTATTTTTGTTGACGTG